>JAAAKL020005308.1:0-13532 GCA_010016065.2 Carybdea cf. marsupialis auct. non (Linnaeus, 1758)
AGACTAGTTAGCGAGAGGCAAAAGTGGATTGATTCTATTTCACGGGAATACGGGGACAGTCAATGAGATCGAGAGCTTGATGGCTTTTATAAGAGCCGTTAGGTAGTAGCTTTCAAAATGTATTGAAGCAGAATTAGAAGAGAATTTAGTTGAAGATCAATAGAGCACCTCCTTGACGGCATGAATAGAAAATGGCACATGAATAGAAAATTTGGACCTATTTAACGTCATCATTGCGCATGTCTATTACTACAGTCACGCTCATATGTCCTATTGATCCTTGACGTTTTCATCAACGATGAAAATGAGATCTGTGCCAAGTGGCTGCCGTGAATGGGCACAGCATTTTTTCCTTACTTCATGAAGACCTATAACAGGATAGCGGTCTTGACGACTATCGAAATTTTGCAGGATAATCTGGAAATAAAAGCGCCGCTGCGAGCTGCAACAAATATGAATAAATGGTTTACTTACCTCCAAGGCCTTTTTCGTAAAAAACACCGATGTTAAACTGGCTATTTTTATGGCCAGCTTTCGCGGCTTCCAAGTAGTAATTCCCCGCCTGCAATAAAACACAAACCATCAAAACATAAATCCATTGCATAGGAATAAAACCTCTCATATAACGGGGAATAAAACTTGTCTTTCTAACGTTTTTCAATGTTACTATTTTCCTTCTTGCTGCGTTCCGCATGAGATTTTCTCAAAATCATACTTTCTTGCATATACTACATTTTACATTGAAAATTTTATGAGCATTTTGTCTAGTTTTGGAAGTATCAGATTTTTATCAAATGCTCACGAAAAGCTGCATTGTAATTCAACAAATTCATAGCTTACAAATGTATTCCTTTAATTGGGATTCATGGATGCAGTTTCTTTTAGTAAGATTTCAAGTTATGAAAGGCGGCATTTTCTCTACCAGATAAAACCCTGGTTTAGACAAGCAATTTAAAACAACGCGTCAATTGATTGGATGTTTGAAGCATGAGATTCCCTTGGAATTACTTAAAGATTCATTTTGGACAACTTTACAAAATACACAGGACGTAAATCTTTAGTTTTATAGAACCCCTTAAAAACACTGGAGGAGGAGGTTGTAACACAAGGAAATACAAGAAATCTCTGTGAAGTCAAACTTAATCAATATGGACTACACGAGAAGGTTTGCAAGAATTTAGACGCAGAGATCGTGTTTCCAGTCTTTTCGTCTTTCAAATTTAATTATCATTTAACTTATCCGTTCTTATCCGTGTCACGCTGCATATACTTGTAGAAAACGTGGTACAAGTGACTTTGGTCTACTCAGTCACTTTCCCTCTCATTCACTGAACAGGTAGCTCAGCTGATTGAACAGTTGAGCTCTCATACGTTGATATCGACGGGAGAATCCATCTAAAATTTTAAGACTTCGTGGGTCGGTTTTTTCCGCGCAGTTTTGGGGATTGTAACATAAATAACCTCTTTAAAACATTTTCCAGTCAAAATTGTGCTCCTTTTTGGTAAACAATACTGCTTTGAACATCTCGAAGATTTGAACCAGAAAAATAAATGTATTAACGTAAAACATACCTTGCGTATGTCTGCGTCAACGCCGAAGCCCTTTTCATGGCAAATCCCACAATGATACATGGCAACTGGATCCTGCGTAGATAGATACGAATCAGTCCATGTTAGGAGTATAATATGCATGTATTTATACTAGGGAACTTACAAAAAATTTCTTAAGAGTAACACTGTGAAGTAAAGTCACGGGGGTGTGAAGTCGGGGGGTGTGAAGTCCGGGAGTGAGAAGTCAGGGGAGTGAGAAGTCGGGGAGTGAGAAGTCAGGGGAGTGAGAAATCAGGGGGTGAGAAGTTAGGGGTGAGAAGTAAGGGGGTGAGAAGCCAGGGGGTGAGGTCAGGAGGTGAGAAGTTAAGAGGGTGAGAAGTCGGGGGGGTGAAGTCAGGGGAATGTGGACAAAGGGTGATTTGACGGTAGTAGGTGATGTTAAAAAGAGGAAAGATTAGAAAGAACGCAAATTTGTGAAAGGTCATGAAAGCACTAGGATACGAGAGGAAGATGTTGTCAACGATCAACAAACAACAGATAAAATTCTAGAGATAAATAGTCAGAAAAATGTAACTCGAACACGGGGCCTTGTCTGACAGATCTCTATGGAAACCTCTCTCCATGGAAGCAAAAGTTAAAGTTTCTAGACCAACGTCATTGCATGAGCTAGTCTGTGTTGCAAGAAATTTTTCATGCATGTTTGGTTGCCGATGTTAAGATGTAGGAGCATAGTGTTTGTGCAAGTTAAAGTGGGAGGCGGTTGGAATAGTGAGGAGACTTCGAGATTGACTACTGTACCGAAAGAATTCAGGCAGAACCGGGTGAGCTGGCTGTTAAAAATCTTATTTCAACATATAACATAAATAAAAGAGCAAGTACCACTTTTGCGGGAGGATAAATAGATTTTAAAATAAAGGACATTGAATTGGAGTGCTACTATGCACATGGTACATTGTTTGTGTCACGTTCTATTTTCTATCAATTTTCTGGAAAGGGCAGAAAAATCAACATTGTGTAATTAACACATAGTTCATTTGAATGCCAATATGCTATTAGTGTTCTTAGAATACTAGAAGCTCATCTGGCTACTTGAAAAATCGAGGTATTATCAGCGGGGTTCGCCTAGTTCGGTTAGAAGAGAGCATGGCGTGAACACGTAGGCCACAGATTCCAATCCCGTTGGTAACATGTTTTTTATTTCTCTATATCTTTTCAAGTCTTCTTTTATTATTTCTACAGATATTACCACGGAACGTGTTCTAATGAGCTTTTGTCATTCGTTCCAGCCCGGTTTGTTCCATCTCGGACGACCCGGTTTTCTCAAAATCTTCATTCTTATGCTGTTGTTCTCCCTTGTGTCAAGAAGTCTTTCGATGGGACTAGTTTCTTTCAGCAAACTGCGGAGCTGTGGAACTCACTGACGTCTGACTGTTTTCCCTCTTCCTATAACTTAGATGCTTTTAAGTCCAACGTGAATTCTTTTCTTTTATGTTAGATGTTCCTTACCCTCTCTCTCTCTCTCTCTGTCTTACTATCTATATTGTTTACCTCTATTCTGGTCCATACAATAAGTGGCTTTTGTTAGCCTTGTATGGTACTACGCCTACTAAAAAAATAAATAAAAATAAAAATTGCAACGTTCAATGACATTGGTGAAATTGATGGGCCGGATGGCAGTTCTTCCATGGTCGAGTCACCTGGTGTAGAGAGAATGGTCCTTAAAATTGCGTAGAGCTGGATGTCACTTTCGACCGGCAGAGCACGGTGAGCTATCGTTCTTAATAGAGAAATTGAGTATGTCTATGATACCTTACCGGATCGGGCGGACTGCCCGGGTCAATTTACTCTGGAACTTTGGTGTCTTACAAGCACCAAGAGAAGACACACTCCTAAGTGGCCCCAGGTGGCGGATCGGGGAACGTCCTGTAATAGGGTAACTGCGATTATTCAAGAAGCAGTCCAGGACCAAACTACAGGTAGCCCTTTGAAAAGGCTTAGCACCTGTTAAGAACCGCAGCCGGGGCAACGTCGAAGCCATGAGGAGCAGCATGGTGGATGAACTTAAAACAGTCAATGGTGTGACACAAGATGTTGAGCGGAGAAACTATGAAATAGTCAACGGTCAAGGTCAACTAGTTCAGTGAGGTAACTACTGCCATGAGATATAGTGGTGGCGTGTATATCGGTAGAACCTTATTTCGTTATCGAAAAGATGCCTAATATATCAGGAGCGCAAGTACTTCCTAACCCATGTTACGGCATTACGGTAGACGTCAGAATACAAGCCGTTTCCTGAAAACGGAACCTAAACGTAAACTGTGTTATAGAAATAACACATCAGGTTTAAGTCAAATGTAAATTTACCTTATTATCTGCCGCCATAGTGAAATAATTAACAGCTTTCTTCCAATTTCTCTGTTTCGCAAAATGACGACCAAGAAATTTCTGTGCCTGTCGTGTCGGAGGGAACCAAAACAGAGAGTGACTTTTTACATTTATAGCTTATTTTGTGCAAGATATTTGTTGTACACTCAGATTTAGGGACCGAGAATATTCGGGAGGGGGCACTTTTAACTAGCTAATCATCCGCCAACTCTGTTACTAGAAAACTGTACCGACTTCGCAGTTTCTTAAGCTTTACGGAGGCCAAAAATCGACATGGGTATCTTAAACTATGTCAGCACTTCGACGGCAGAGAAATAGGAGGTATATCATGAGGATATATCGAACCACTGCTGTTGCCATTTGTTTACCTTGGGGTTCATTATTTGGTTAAAGACGATGCGATGAAATGCCTTCAGCAAAACTTTTCCATTGAGCAGCTACTCTTCGACGGCAAGTTTCCGTCGAAAAGTGAGCCGACATTTTACTGGATCCGCTTCATTTGTCTAAAAGATACGGTAGAGGGATAGCATTTGCTATGTCTAGCACCATAAAAATCAAGCGGTAACTATAGTCTAGACTGCAAACTTTTATTTAAAGTTTGCGTGCAAATTAACATTTTAGTATGCTTGATAATATCCCGAAAAATATTCTAGGAAAACACGCTAATAGCTTTGGAAAGTACGTAAAAACTATTTACCGCGCGCACACGGTTAGGAATGGCAATATCACGAACATATACATGAAATATTTGACCAGATGGTATTGATTGCGAGGGGTAAATCACTACTATGAGTGTTTGAGAATGAAGAATCATGAATATTATTGGGAGTTACGGAGAATTTTTGGGAATTATGAGAATCATAGGGAATCATAGCATTGTTGGGCATTATTAAGAATTTTTGGGAATTACTGAGAATTTGGGGGATTTGGGGGAACAACTGAGCATAATTGGGAGTTATAGAGAATCATTTGGAATTATGAGAATCATTGGGAATCATAGAATTGTTGGGCATTATGAAGAATTTTTGGGAATTCTCGAGAATTTTGGGGGATTTTCGGGAATCACTGAGCATTATTGGGAGCTATGGAGAATTATTGGGAATAATCAGAATCAAAGGAAATTATAGAATTGTTGGGCATAATTAAGAATTATTGGGAATTATAGAGAATTTTGGGGACTTTTTGGGAATAAATGAGTATTATTGGGAGTCATAGAGAATCCTAGCATTTGTTAAGAATCATGGGAATTTCACAGAATTTTCGGAATTTATCAGAATTACGGGAAGTAAGGGGACTTTATTGAGAATTATTAGAAATAATTGTTTTTTCGGGAATTATTAAGAATTATCAGGAATTGAGAGATTTATTGAGAATTATGGGAATTATTTGGGAACTCTCAGTAAAATGTTCGAGAATTATTTCCTTGATCTACCCTCCATTGATTGCAAGTCCGGTAAGAAGGACGACCGCCTTTACTATGGTTAATAACTCACTTGAACACCACTTCATTTGTCTCATTGCTCAAGACAACGTCGTGCAAACAATTCAGATTTCAAAACTTAAGCTCTAAGCAAAACTTAATGAAATCTGAAAAGATGACTAATGCAGCAATATTGCCCGTTGCTATTTTCAATGCCAGTGACAGTTGTGATGACAATGCCTGATGCCGCAGTGGATTCACAAACTAAGAATGCAAGCACAATGGGTCTCCTGAATGCCTAAAGAAAACCATTGGATACCCTTTATTGAGAATTCTGATACGCCAGAATGATAATATTACCTCGATGACGTCACTTTGGGCAGCGCTCTCCATGAGCAAAATACTCTCTTTCTTTCTCTCAGTTGATTTGTTATCTGAAAATGTCAAGAGTTTGGAGAATTACACTGGGAAACAATAGCTATGACAATTGAACCGGCCTGACGGGGGAGGACTGTCCTTTCCAAAAACAACATCTGATCATGTTGTCTCGTTTCTACAAGAAACCATCATAAGTGCTTAAACTTAATGGCTTGCTACACTCGTCGCTCACAGAATAGGAAATAAGAAGAAAATGAAGTATTTAAAGGGGGAAATAACAACATTGCAGGCACACTAGAAGTGAAGGCAACAAAGAAGAGAACAGGGACCAGGGCAGGTAAATATGGCGAAGAAAGGCTTTCCGGGAAGACAAAGAAGAGCAAGACGGAAAAAACTAAGCAGCTAACCAGCAGGGCAAGGAGAGATAAGAGGAAAGGAAGAATGGGAGGTAAACGAACTGGCGGCTTAAGGTAAAAGGGAGAAGCTATTAAGAAGGCCAATAAGATGGCAAAGAAAAAGAACGAGGACATTTAGAGGACAATGAATGAAAGAAAGAAAGAAAGAAGAAAGACAAAAGAAAGAAGAAAGAAAGAAAGAAAGAAGAAAGAAAGAAAGACAAAAGAAAGAAGAAAGCAAGAAAGAAAGAAAGAAGAAAGAAGAAAGAATGAAAGAAAGAAAGAAGAAAGAAATACAGAAAGAAAGAAGAAAGAAAGAAGAAAGAAATACAGAAAGAAAGAAGAAAGAAAGAAGAAAGAAAGAAGAAAGAAGGAAAGAAGAAAGAAAGAAGAAAGAAAGAAAGAGAAGCAAAGGGCAAAGAAGAGCTAAAATGGTAAAGAATGAAGAGGAACAGGGCGAGGAGAAGAACAAGGGGAAAAACAAAGGAAAATGAGAGTGAAGATTCCAAGGAAGAAAAGGCCGGAAAGACGGCCGAACAGAGCGAAGAGAAGTGGGCCTAGAAGAGAGAGGGGAAGGCACTAAGAAAGTAAATGAAAACGGCATAATGGAATCAGAACAGAAGACAACGAAGGTTGAAATGACAAGTGAACAGAAGAAAGAGGATAAGGCACAGATCAATGTAGAGGTGAAACAGAGAGGAAGGTGGAGGCGAAGAGCATAGCAAAAGAGATGAAGACGGCGAAGTTAAACAGAAGAGGGGACGCGCAATTCGCCAGAGACTGAAGTAAACAAAATGGAGAAAAAAAGACAAGGGTGCCTAGGCAAGAGCACAAGACAACATGGCCACAATATTCCAATGAGGGAAAATAACTCTGTCGCTGATGTGTACATCACAGTATCACAATGGTATATCAAAGACAATGACTAATCCATATATTAACATTGAAACCAACTGTTTTATGTTTAATATTCTCAACAAGCCCTCAATTGGGTTGTGTTTAGGCTGTGTGCATTCTAATTAATAAAGTAATATGTAATAAATCAAACATAAATAGTTTGAGAAATATAAAGTAAAATAAATAAAAATAAATAAATAAAAATGAAAATTCACTATTATCTTTTAAATCAAAAATGAAAATAACCTGTAATAATTCATACTACAACAGTAGTTTGGTGTGCTGGCAGGTTAGGTTGTATTAAAAAGACAGAAAAATTAAAATTTCACTAGTAAATCAAAAATGAAAACAACTCCTCTTTTTGCAAGCCTCTTACCTTTCATATAAATAGAGGCCAAGTTGAACTTTGCCTTAGCATGCCCTTTTTCTGCAGCAATTCTGTAAAATTTTGTGGCCTGTGTCAAATAAAGGTAAAATATAATATTTCTCTATAAACAAACCTCTTATCTCTATACAGGGGCAGGGGGAAGGCACAGCAGATTGGGGGGGCCAAGTAGGCTGGGATCAAATTTACTTTTTCACATTCCACTAAGGTGCCTTTGATCATCGTGTGGAAAGGGGTGTTTCATGAGGTGTAACAATTGTACAATTTCAGCAGATAAAACAATGTCGTGGTGACATTATCCATTGACCTAACGGATTCTAAAACCCCATTTTGAGTTAAAGTGCATCAGCCAAGAAAATGAGATTTGGCAAATCTTTGGCAGGCATGCCCCCCTCTGCCCCCCTGTTCCCCCATCGCTGCTATAAATAAACCATCTTTGGTGAAGGTGTTCCTATTAAAATCTCAAAGAATGTTGTATGTTACTGTACTCCCCTGTTCCCTTTGGGTTGTATAATCTAACTGGGTTAAACAGTGAAACAAATGGTTTTCGTACTGTTCCTGGATAAGTGAAACTTGCAACCTCTGTATACATATACAAAAATGGGCTACCTCCATGACAAATAGCACATTTGACTTCCACATATACTGGAATTACCATAGGCTTCCAGCTCACTAAAAGAACTAACATATAGTTTGAATTTTTTTTATCATGTTTGATTACTCTAGTATGGTTTCAGAGCGGGGGTACTGCAATAGCCTAATTTATAAGGGGAGTAACAGTAGCAACATTTAGTACACATATTTCCGGTTAACTGGTAATAAAAACTAAGAGGACAAAGAAAGCGCCCCCCCTCCCACACACACACACACACACACACACACACAATGTTACGCCTATGCACTGTTCTCAAGAACTAAATGCCAGGAAACATTTGGAATTTTCTCAAGAGGATTTTGCGTCAAAATTCAGCATCATCACACAAACCTCCCCAAGTACACTAATTGGAAACATTAAATT
Organism: Carybdea cf. marsupialis auct. non (Linnaeus, 1758); assembly: GCA_010016065.2. Classification (NCBI taxonomy): domain Eukaryota; kingdom Metazoa; phylum Cnidaria; class Cubozoa; order Carybdeida; family Carybdeidae; genus Carybdea; species Carybdea cf. marsupialis auct. non (Linnaeus, 1758). The sequence continues at coordinate 8,430 of JAAAKL020005308.1, forward strand.
TAATACAATGACTGATATATATGAGTTCTTCAACTCGCAATCCATCCATTACTTTGATAAACTTTGGAAGGTTTTCCCCTCAAACTTCTCATTCTTCAATTTTAGGGTGTTTCTGTGATTCACAAAACTCTGCTTAAGTTTCATTGTTATACAACTTTTTCAGTTGAGCTAGAATACCTAGTCATAGTGTCAGCATTCCCTCTGAAAAACCTACCCTGCTTAAAGTGTACTTTCAGTGGACAAAATCTTTTAAAAATTTGTTCATTTCATTTCAAGGAATTGGCCTACCACGTTAGTTTTGGTCTCATGTACAGTTTTTTGTACTTATAAGCAATTTTTTTAACAAACTTTTTCAGAACAAGGCAATTTTTGACATCATAAGGACTAAATCTGACTGGTAAAGAACGGGCAAGTTCAGTTGTTGATACTGAAAAATTCGATATAAGGTAAACACGACAGCAGCCAGCAGTGTAGTTTGGAGCTCTTTTACATGGTTTTACGTGAAGTACACTCAACGTACGACAAAAAGAATAGATGGAGGCTTTTCTGGTCAGTACAATTAACAAAACACCAAAAAATATCTGACCACTGGAGGTACACCTTAAATATCAAATTCAACAACAGGGATACTTCACCTATGCTCATGCTATAAAATGCATACATTTCAGTCAACAATTTCACATATCTAGATCACTGACCTGACCTATGACCTGAGGCATAAAAGGAAGAGCTGCTATGCATAGGACAAAGTTCAACTCACAAATTCATAAAATATAATGCATGCATACATTTAGCTAATTCATAAGTCCTGGTTAATTCTACAGCTCTATCAATTGTCAAACACATTGAAGGATTGTGCCTGTACTTCCATAGAGGTCAGGGAATCAGCTATGTGCACTATTAGGAAGTTGTCGCAAACCAAAAGTTACAATTAAGCAGTTTTTGCAAGTAATTGCCATTGACATAATTAACATTCAAAATCCAAAAATCCATCAATACAAATGAGAGGAAACAGTTCAGTCCTCATTGAAACCATTTGTGTAACAAGAATCTACTTGGATATACCTTTCCAACAATGTTACTCACTTAACTGTGCAACATGATTCAGTGTATCTCTCAAGATATTCTTATCATTATTCATTATCCCCCTGTGCCTTACGTGACAAGTGCCTACCTTGACATTTGAATAATGGTTTGCTCCCCTGTTCATGAAACTTCTGAAAAAACACTTCCCCCCACCTACCTAGAGGGGCTAGACTTTGTGCTAGTAGATGAGTATCTGTAGAGTATTTGGTCTTGTCTGGTGTAAACAAGAAGCCATCTTGCCAAAACATGGGGCCAGTGAAGTTCAGGGTTCTTTACTCTCTTTAGAGAATTATCTCAATGCAGCAAGTAACCATGTTACCCATACCTTAGCTGTGGACGGGGTAGTTCCTCTTCCATGCTCATAGCACAGGCCTACATTATACAGTGCTGTGGCATCCCCATGGGTGGCAGCCTGCTCAAATAACTCCAAACCCTGCAGGAGAATACAAATAAAACTGTTACAAGTACTTGTCATGGGGTCTAATGTAATAACAGGAGCCACTAGTTGGGGCTTTATGCTTGAATAGACGAACAGAATAAGAGGAAGTCTCAATAAAAACTCGAATACATAGAGGCACTTTTAGAAACACACATACAAATGCACATCAACACGCAGACATACAGATGCAGACACACATAGGCTGACAGACACACATTTAACAACAATGAGCTGGCCTTGGATTGTTGAAAGGGAACAGGTAAGGGTAAGTAACCCTTCAGCTTGAGGTAAGTAGATTCTAGGAGCCATTCAAAGCAGTCAACTTTGAAGTTTTGAATCTTTTGTACATTCATAAGTACAAATTTTGACATGTGAAAGGAACAAAAGGCATTTTGTACAGAGACCAAATCCCAACCCAGTTTAACATAAGGGGTACAACCCTCACATTACATTTCCTTGGGGATACCAACTCTGGCTCCCCCAGCTTCAGGTCTGACATAAACAATTTGGGCACAATGGCCCGAGTGTACTGCATAGATTTAGTACAATACCAAGCCAGTAATACAATTATTGGCAACTGATTGCATTACTGGGGCAACTACCTTTGATATCTTAGAAAGTTGCATTCAGTATTAAGACATCTGCATTTTGTTTAGAGAGTAGAAAGATCTTCAGGGGGCAACATTCCCTAGCTCTAGATCTTGGCCTTGATTACTTGCCTGCTTTGGAGATCATATTCACATGGATTAATTCATAACAAAATGGATCATTTATCAATTATTAATAAATTGATGTGAAACTCTCCAGAAACCACACCCTGTTTTGAAATGATCAAAACTTTTAAAAACCATAGCAAAAATTGCAAACTTCAGCTATTTCAGGAGGTATTTGGACAATACCAAGCTATTGTTCCTTACATTTGCTTCCAAACCAGTTCTCCAACCAGAACATGACAAGGAAACTCATAATGATGAGATTCGTGGCTTCAAACTATGGGAAACATATCCTTACAACAACTGAAAATGTCTATTTCAAATTTGGGCAAATTACAAGATCAACTTTTGGAAGGTGTGGGTGTCCTTCCCTCCAGCTGTCTGTGGTCTGCCATTATGACCTGTTCATAAATGAGCATGGTAGAGGGATACATAGCATATCTATTCACCTGTATACCTTATTGCACTTGCCTTATCATTATCACTGTATGAGCTTTGATCGTATTACTCATTACTCATGTCTATATGCACCCACTTGCATGTGTATGCACCTGCACTTACCATGTATGCACCTTTGTGTTGTTTCAGATGTAAGCACTGTGTGCATTGTTGACCAATGAAGCATCATTGAAGTTCAAATAGACCGAGTACTTATTTACACGGAATCTTTGCACTAACTGATGTACCAAATGATTGCTCAATAAAAAACATAGGGAGACACTTAGTCAGTGAAAGCCTAGACAAGGTTCTCCTAGGTCTAGGTTCCTCTTTATTTATGATCACTATTATAATCGACAAGCCTAAGAAGGGGGTACGGGGTAGGGGGTAGGAAGTAGCTCACTTCTTGCCTGTTTACATTTTAATCATCTTCAACTTACTGGTTTACAATTCCACCTTATTCTGTCTACCTCATGAGTCTATTGTATACTTGTTAAATGTATCATCAGTAGGTAATGCTACAGCAAAAATACTTTGCATTGAAACAAAACAAAATTTTCATTGCACATACTTCAATCATAGTATGGATTGCTTGAGAAGTATCATTATATAAATCAATCTGTAAAGAATTTACCTTTTCCTCTTGTCCTGATTTTGCAAGATAAATTCCCAATGTATTCAGAACTTCTAACACAGACTCTTCTTTGGTATTTTCAAAGTTGGCAGCAGCCTCTGTAAAATCATCTTGGCACTGTAACACAAGTATTCCAGAAAGGGAATGAAAGTACTGAAAATTATCATTCATAATGCACTTATACTCATGGAATCATCAACTCTAAATAAGTAAGTTACAATACAATAAATATACCAGCATTGGCTATCTAGAGTGTAAAATATTGATTAACTTGAAAACCATAGTATATAATTTGCTGTAATTGTAACTTTTCACAAGAACCCATTGCCTTCACTTACATTTTACTAAATAAACACTCTTAAGTGTACCAGTTTAGCATCACGGGATAAATCCATGAGAGAGCCATTTTAAGATAATGTAGAGCAGGGTTTTCTTAATATCAAATACATAGGCAGTTGATGTAATATCCATGTGCTCGATTTAGTTTTGGTAAGAAGTAGACCATCTTGCTCATACTTGCAGTTTTCTGGGAATGCTGTATGTCAAAAGCAATTCTGGAGGTAAGTTCCTCTTACACATTTTTATATATGCATATGTATATCTGAGGAAATCATTACTGTATGTATAAATTACCAGAATATTGACATAAGCACTTGTTTTAACATCTGGAGATATTCAGGTGTTAGTTTCAGTGAAACACATCAGTCCTCCAATCTATCTCAAGTACAGTAGTAACTTATGTCCTATTGCACGCTTTCCTTCAGTTCAACCTGTTAATACAACAACCTACAATATTTTCTTTCTTTCAGTACGTGACTGCTGAAATGTACCTACTGATTTATGAGTGCCTGGGTTAACACTGCATATGCTCAAGTCTGGTCTAGCACCTCCTTGTTGGGCATCTTCACCACCCTTGGGATTTTCTTAATTCTGCATACACATACACATTTCTGCCAGTTGCAGATGAGCATAAATAAATTTTACTTTCTCTCTTCTCTTTCAGGTGCCGTGCATGATGCATGCTTGGGCTGCCCTGTCTCTCCAACGTTGATGATCGAGAGCACAGGCGAAGATTTCTGCAGTGTTGGCGATTCCAGTAACTTTCCTAATTGTGTCCAAATATGTTATGCGTTGGCTGCCTCGTGCTCTCTTCCCCTTGACTCTTCCTTGTAGCACAACACATTCCAGGCCTCCCCTTCGAATCACATGACCAAGAAAACGAAGTTGCTTCTCGATTATCACGGTTACTTTCTACATGTGCATAAAACTCCATTTGTTAACACTTTGAACGTTTTGACTAATGACTAATTGATAAAAGCTACATTTGTAACCAAATGTACTTGCAAAAATTAAGAAGTCTTTCATGCAATCATTTTAAGTTCCAACATTAAATAATGGGCCCATTTTCCTCCTAATTTGATCCTTTATTTCCACTCATTTGATGATTAAATAAGATAGCAAATAAATAACTGGTCATATCTAGCAATATGAAAATTTGATACTAAATTTTTGACTTACCACTTTTCTACCCTTGTCATTTTGTTTTACTTCTTCCTTTGCTGTCTCTTCTTGCTTTTGTAATTTTTGACCTGTGGGCTTTGCATTGACGCTTAGCATCAAATGATCTCTAGGTAAACTCCAGAAATAATCTTTCAAAATGCACTGCCATGACGGCGACAAGTTGATAGTTTGTTCTGGAGTATTTAAACACCTTTTCTGCCATTGGTGACTAAACAGAATTCCAGACAAGGTTAGCATACCAGAGCACCACTGGAAAAGATAAATGCGTAGGT
>JAAAKL020005309.1:0-19520 GCA_010016065.2 Carybdea cf. marsupialis auct. non (Linnaeus, 1758)
TGCAATCATAAAATAGTCTAATATCTTCATTTTTCCAACATACGTAGCTATTACCCTCGAAAACTAAAACTTTTGACTAGTACGCGGCAGTCAAAATCATAGTTGGTGACATAAAATGAAAATTGGGGAGCAAACTAAAATGTGTTTCGATGTTGTTTTTAGAGCTAGCATCAAATTTAAGGTGTCAAATGAAAGTTTGTTAGTGATCGGAATTCAAAAAACGGAATTCAAACCGGAAGTGGGTCATTTTCCGGTTTTTGTATTCCATATGTTAGGGTAAGTGGGATGGCTCACATTTACACATTACTTTTTAAAACCTATTTGCTTCATGACTCCCTCGAACACGTTCCATATTTTACAGTATGGACGTCTATTTGCCAGCTAGCATTCGCTTTTGTCTAAATGTACATAGACCCGTGTTCGTGCTATGAAATTTAAGGAAATATAGAGACTTTCGACGAACGAAAAACTTAGGCAATGTACTGCTGTCGCAGCATATGAATTTTTTAGGAAAACAAGTCCCGCATATACGGCCGAGGTACATTATCTACTAACGAAAGCAAACCTACGACTGGATCTATCAATAAACTACATATACAATTTCGTAAGAACAGCTTAGTCCAACGAGAAATTTCTTTTAGGTCTTAAAATTCGAAATTGGGTAACGTCAAAAGAAAAGAGACAATTCAGAAAACTCAATGTTGATGAAAAACTTACTGTAAGCCATCATTTTAATGGAATTTTATGAAGTCTTAGTAATAAATTCAGCTACGAGCTATCTTCAGCAGGAGGGGGAAGGGGGGCTTGAAGGCCATCGACCCTATATTTTGACTTTTCCTCAAATTTATTATACAACAAACAAATTTTGATAAAAGTTACAATTTGTGGACCCATAACTAACCCATCTACGAAGACTCTCCCACTACGATTACAAAATGTCTACTGATATATACACTTGGAACAAGCGCACTGTTTTGCCACAAGTCAAGTATATTGCATGTGAATCAGATCTTTGCACTATGACCTATGAGTATCATCTTTTCATCATAAAAATTAAGCATCTCTTACGTTTTGTAGTCAACGGTATTTCAGCCATGAATAATTGCACATATATTTTGAACTTATCAACTTTGAGTTGAACCGTAAGGTCATAGCATTGGATTCCAAAATTGACTTACTTTTATCAAATAGACGAGTTAAGAATACGGTCAGTTTTCATAACTAAGTGACAAATATTCACAGAGTTATTAGCATTAAAAAGCGATCCCGAATAATTATCAATGTGGTTAAACCTTTAAAAACATAATTTTCAAATCATACTAAGTGTTGTTTCAAACAAGAATGATGATTCAACCATAAAAGTCGGGAGAAGAATCAAAGCGGATGAAATGAGTGCAGATGATGCTGATCTTTCATGTGATTCACGTTTACCTGTGAGGGTGAAGGTCTTTCACGGCCATAAAGAAACTAACAAGGGCATATCGGAAAGAGACTGTACCTACCGACCACCATCCAATCATTTATTCTTAAATGAGAAAAACGCAAGAAAAAGATAAAAAACTGAACACTTCGCATGTATTTTAGTCGATGCGTTGTTTGAATGCCCGTTTGCTACTTCAAAATATTACAGAAAGAAAACTAACACCATTTCATAATATATGTAGACACACTGGTTTTACATGAAGTATAAATTTCACATTTTATTCCCCTGCTAATATACTGATTAAAATAAGTCCCACCCCCATCCTGACCCCAACTACAAGTACTTTCTACGAGTACAAATGTTCAAACGTTAAACAGGTTAACATTGGAATCCGTATATCATTATCCATCCTTACCTTTCATCCATATGGTATGCGGTTACTTATACGACAGTACAAAAGGTCTTACACTCTCACAAGAATTAAATGATGTGTCCGTGAAGTATTCCACAATAGAAAAAACATCGGTCTTATGTTCAAAATCTGTTAGTTTGCCGTACGTGTCTACAAATTCCTCCAAATATTACTAATGAAAAATAAGTATATGGCATGTATATCTTGGAGGCTTTATAGTGAAAAATATAAATTGCATCTCACTTTCCAACCTGCTTGCCAGATTGCGCCACAAATTGTCGATTGGCCGACTTTGGGATCGAAGAGGTAACGATAAATAAACGATAAATTCATTGTTTTAGACTGTATATGGGATATTTGGGCGACCAAGCAGAACATTATAGTCATCATTTTAGGGCGACTTCCTTCACGATTTTGGGCGACTTGATACATGGCCGATCTAAAAACATTTCTAATCCGATTGAGTCGAGTGACCACATGTTGCAAACCTGCACTCATTCTTCGTCTTGTGGCATCTCTGGTGTCAGTGTATGCCAATAAATTTTTGGAGTATCGGGGAATTTCAAGGCTTCGAACCAGTGTTTCAACGCGTCTTCACGAGAATCGTTTCCCAACGCAACAGAGCCTACAAACGCAAGAGAAATGTTACCTCGTAAAATAAAGCCGTTTTTGTGACTCAGCAGAAATTTCGGCATCTCTACTTAAAAACAAAAAGCACAAAGAAAATCAAATAGTGATAAACTGACCCAGTTACAATGTCAATCGTTCTAAAATGTTAAGTTCAATTTTCTATGGATCAAAATCAAAACAATAAAAAAGTTTCCCAGGAGGTTACATGTTCGTTGCTAACAGGATCCTAAGTCATGATTGCATAAAAATGTACAAAGTGTCATATGATTGACTTCATTATCACCCGAAAAGAAGATCTAAGGGATGCCTGTAATGTCTGTGTGCTACGAACTGCCGAATGTAGCGCTGATCATAAGCTGGTAAGGTGAAAGTTAAAAATGCAGATCCGGATGAAGGCATGAATGAGTGGTGTAAAAGTCACAAAGCGCATAGACGTGTCTAAACTGGACCAACCTGACATTAGCAAACAGCTATTCAACTCTTACGACAACCTCAGATTTGATGAAACTTGGAACGGTTTCAGGGATCAGGTATACTCAACTGGACTAGAAGCGCTTGGCGTAATCAAGAGAAAGCATAAAGACTGGCTCACCGATAATGACACTCAGATTAACCAACATCTTGAAACTAAACACGCTCTTTACAAATCTCTCTTACGCCGAGATCCAGACAGTCGCCTCAAGACTGAAAAGTCATTCAAACAGCAGAAAGCAACTCTGCAGCGAGAGCTTAGAGAAATGAAAACCAGGCGGTGGTTCTACATATCTTCTGACATCCAAAGTGCGTTTACAGAATTCAAAACGCCTATATAGCCTTCTACGACAGGTTTTTGGCCCTTTTCCATCTTCAGAGGTGCCTGTGAAACAGAAAGACGGCTCTTCCTTAATCAAGGACTCGGAAGGAATTATGGGGCATTGGAGAGAGCATTTTACTGATTTGTTCTTTAACCCGTCAGTAGTTGACGATGCAGCAGGTGATAGTATTCTGTAGAAATACTTAATTCACGAGATGGATAATGCCCCGTCGACAGCAGAGGTAGATGTCACGCAAGATCAGTACAAGTAAAGAATCTAACGTTGATGGCATCCTAGTTGAACTTTTACGAAATGGCAGTGAAAATGCCATATCAGTTATATTTGTCATGATCAAAAAGACTTGGGAGGGAACTCCGATACCCCCAAGACTGGATAGACGGCATCCTATTGTCTCTGTACACGGGCAAAGGTCCGAGGTCTGTTTGTGACAGCAATCGTGTGTCACTCTTCTAGAAACTGTTGGTAAGGTCCTATCAAGATTAATGTGAAATAGATTGGTGACTCACATGTGCCCTGCAGTCATTCCGGAAGAACAATGTGACGTCCGTTCAGGTAGAGGCACAATGGAATATGACTTTCTCTGCGAGACAACTGCAGGAGAAATGTATCGAACAGCATGTTCCACTGATTCAAGTCTTCATACACCTTACTAAGGCATTTGATACTGCTAACCGTGAAGCCTTATGGAAGATTCTTGGGAAGACTGGATGCCCTCCGACTTTCGTGAGTATGTTCTGAGAGCTAGATGAAATGGCATGAAAGCGTGTGTCCTATTCAACGGCTCACTGTCAGACGAAATATCCATACACAATGGTGTTAAACAAGGTGATATTTCTGCGACGACGCTTTTTGCCATATATATTGCCGTGGTGCTCACATATGCCTTTCAGGACTGCGACAATGGTGTTAATGTGCGATTTTGAACAACTGGTAGTGTTTGATCGCAGGAGATTTAGTACTATGTCTAAAACATTCCATGTTGCTGTGAGATAATTTCTTTATGCTGATGACTCAGTTTTCTTTAGAGTGGTTTGTTCTGCCTTTGGTCTCACAATAAGTTCGCAAAAGACCAAGGTCACGTTTACTCCTGTCCCAGGTGACCCTTACATACAACCTAACATCGTAGTAAATGGGACCAGGTTAGGAGTTGTGGACACATTTACATATCTTGGGAGTACTATATCAAGGGATGGTTCTTGAGATTCAGAAATACATGCACGTATCCAAAAGGCTTGTGTAGCTTTTGGTAAACTGGAGATGCGTTTGTGGTCAGATGCGGGAGTTTCAAAGAAAACCAAAGTGGCTGTACCAGAGCATGTGTCTTGACGCCCTTACTGTACCGTCAGAAACATGGACAACTTATCGCTTTAACTTAAAAAGTCTGGAACGGTTCCCCCCAAAATGTCTTTACATGTTTGAAGTTTCAAACAAATTCAACTACAGAAACGAACCAAATATTTTAAACAAACAAATACAAAGATTTGGTTATGCTGCAAAATTACAAGTACAAATGACAAACATGAAGAGAGAACGGATAAGCGATGAACAGCAGGTCTCCTTGCGCTGTTTCAACCGTCAGGTAGTTTCTGTTCAGAGGAACTAGCTGTTGTTTAATTGTGAAGAAGAAAGGTGAACTTGGTTGTTACACGTACGTTGGTTCGTAAATTTCAGGGTCATTTTAAGCTAAACGTATACTCTGATCAAATATAAAGATTTGGTAATGCTGCAAGATTGCAAGTAACAGTTTCTGTTCACGGGAATTGGCTGTTAAATAACTGTGAAAGAAGAAGGGCGAACTTGGTTTCTACATGTAACTTAGTTCATCAATTTCAGGGTAGCTGAGCTAAACATATCCTCTGATCGGATAATGGAATAGATATGTTATATTTGGAAAATATGAATGGACCCTTACCAATGAAGTCATTTGATGATCCTACATCATGATCCCACACCGACACTGATAGAGTCTTTCCAGCAAGAACATTGACGGCCATTTCATATGAAAATTCCTTTAAATAAATGTTAAACGCAACAAAGAGTCACAATGATACATATACGTCAGACAGCATCAAAGGCAAGGCAATTGTTACAGCTTTGAAGAACATGCAAACACGAGCTTATGGATACGCAACCTGTCTTATGGAAAAGTTAATCAAGGACCCTGACAATAAATAAATATACGCTGCTCACCATGACCCCGGTAACATCACTAACCACTTACTTTCATTTCATGAAATTTGGAGCCTTGTCGTGTAGAGCTTCAACAGACTAACTATAATTACGGTTATTGCCATTCGAGGATCCCTCCAACCAAGGTCTCAAACGGCGCAAAATAAAAAATATAATGCCTAACACGCCAGAGATGAAGTACGACATAATGATTGTACAATAGATAACAGTTTCCAAAGCAACCGTCCCTACTACAATTGTGGCGTCATGTGTAGTGAATATTTCTTAATTATGCCTCGATGGTAATATCAGAGAGCTGTAAAAACTCCTCACAATGGAGATAGTGATACTAAACCATGCAATACCTTATAAATAAAAGTGCCTTTTGATTCGGGAAACAACATTCCGTTCGAGATGTTAACATATGCTTCACTTTATCTTATCAAAATAAACCAAAACGTAGAGTAGACACATGACATTTTGTCCCCCATCGACCAACGTACAGGGTACATGAACTAAAAGTCATCATGTGAATTAGGAGATTTTTAAAAAATATGGTACCTCATCGAATTTTGGGTTCAGATCCTTCTTTATTACTCTTGTTTTCCTCTTTGTTGATTTCTTTTTGTCTGGCAGCAGGTAGCTGGAAAGTACATAAAAATTTGCTTATATTTCATAAGTAGCTGATTGGACTTGCTAGAGTAACGTAAAACAACAAGGTAACTTGTGATATGTGCTTTAAATAAGAAACTCTGTGGACTTGCCTACAAATAGGCCCTCTGTCGTCGAGTAGTTGGGGCATTGAATTCACGACCTTGTTGTCGTGAATGGAAATCCGGATCGATTCGTTTAACTCATGGTCTATTGCCGCTGTAAGCTGACACAGTGCTCTTGGGAGATACATGTCTGTTCCATAGCCTCTCGATTCCTTTTTGAGGTACGCGCGCCGCTACTAACAAAGTAACTAAAACCACCAAAATATTGCTTGCATGAACTTACTGCTCTATTTTAGAACAAGAAGGGGCGGGGGAATAAAGGGCGGGAAGGTGGTCGCTCGGCAATGACATATACGGCTTTTCAGGCAGTGCAAACCAATTTTGAACAATTTTCTTATACGTGGCACAATGGCAACACTACTCGACCGACATTAATATAGTCATTATCTCTACGAATTGTTTATATCAAACTATCAATTCTATGAAATGAGGATGCGACAGAATTTAGGGATATAAATTTGTGCAAGTGATGATTGTGATAAGAAATTTTCTATAGATGCAGATAGCTGGGTCAAAATGCTAATACCTTAAATTTCTGTCCTCCTTGTGAAGCTTTGGTTACGTAGTCCAATGCCGGAGGAAATCCAAAATAATACCCTAAATCGCTACAAATGGCATCGGAAATAGCACTCGATGCATTCAAGGACTAGGAGCTTGATTAAAAACGAATCGTTGTAGACCGCTGTCCGCTTGCTTGCCGTACCACTAGTTGGCACATGCGCTCTTCCCTCTCTCTCATACAACAGTTACTTTAAACACCATACGACGATAAATATGAACCGTCCATAATTCAAAAGTTTCAGCTATGTGGAGAAACCCGAATTATTTTACTGAAACATTTGACCAGCCAAACAATATTAGATAGTTTTCATAAAATGATCGAACCTCAATGTACAACAACGTAATAAAATAATGACAACTTTTAACCTCACGTACCACTTTACATAGGGGTCTGAGTAACCATTCGGATCCATTGGTTTAAGATCAACACATCTTAAAATCCCGACAACGAGCTTGTTTTTCTTCGATACGTATTTCAGTGATATCTGAATCTTCCCTCGATAATCGTCTTCCTTGGTGCCGCTCTCATGCTACACGGATTAAAAGCAGAGAGGACATCCTTAAAATTGCGCAACTGTGCCACAAAAGAGGGAAATAAATTTAAAAAGGGCAGTTAAGCTAGCTAGGGGCATTAAAGAACGAAAAAGGATAACTAGGGCATGATCATCCATAATCCTCTTCAAAACGTGCCCCTCTTTAGGGTGCTTATGGGCTTTTCTGACAGGAGGTTCGAAAATAGGTTCGGCTTCCATCAGTGGCCATTATCTTCGCATACATTGTCTGTCGTCTTCCAAAGACCTTTTTTCTACCTATTTTCTCATCGGGGTGCTTCCCCAAATTATGAAACCTACTTCCTGTAACAACGATGTTGCTAAGTGTTCTGTACTATAAACAATGTAAAACGTAAAAACACGTACTACGTGATAGCACAAACTGCAGTATAGTGCCATGATCAATGGGCTATGGCAAGTAATTACCAAGTGACAACAGTTTCCATGCTCAATATAATTAATTTTTTTACTAATTTCTTAGCATCCTCGTTAAGTCATTCCCTAAAGAATCATCAACAATCACCTATTCTCCCTAACACGTTGCAAGCAAGTCAGGTTTAAAGGGGCACCTTAGCAAGAAAAATCAATCTTCTGTTCGCTAATGCGACAAATTTACAATCTCCAAAGACAGATCAATAATGTCACTAGCTTTGAAGTCTTATTGTGAAATTCTACACCTTCCTACTATAGATGATTTGCTTCACGGGCATATTGCCATTCAGAAAACAATTGTAGCCTTTGTTGTTACCTATTTAATGAACATCCTAAAGATACAAATATTTGTTCCTTGAGATCAATCACATACGTTCTTATATACAGAGCGGTACAACTGATCAACGTCAGTTGTAATACCGCACCAATACGACATAAAAACCGTGTTTACCTCGGAATATGGATCCAGTAATCTCTTGAAATTCTGTTCCGGGCGATTAACTAAGCTATTTAGCTGTACATATGTTTCCCCTATGAAGGAGTTGCTGGATAACTTATTTTCGTCCATGACTGCCAACCTTGAAGAACAGGATATCAAGAAATAAACTTCAGCACGACAAGTAATGTCCAACAGACATATGACAAAATTTATTGCAAAAGCCTTCATTTTCACTATCATAAAAACATTTTTCCTACGACCTTGCCCATTATAGATGGGTTTTGGAACCTTTTGCTAACAGCACCCTCTGAATCTCAACATCAATTGTGTCCCGTACCATCCAGAAGACTTGATTTAACTATCGGTTCATGACGATACGTATAAACAAATGATTCACGTGTTACAAAAGACTTTTAATAAAGATGGTTCGGTTCATTTTGTCTGCGCAAGTGTTAATATAGTCATAAAAAGACCGAAACATACACTTAATAGTCTGCACAATAAAAGTTATCTATTGTGAGCAGATGTGATCAAGTCTGATCATCAGAATAACAAGAACAAGAGCAAGAACAAGAACGAAAAGAACAAGAGCAAGAGCAAGAGCAAGAGCAAGAACAAGAACAAGAACAAGAGCAAGAGCAAGAACAAGAGCAAGAGCAAGAGCAAGAACACGAACACGAACAAGAACAAGATCAAGAACAAGAACAAGATCAAGAACAAGAGCAAGACCAAGAGCAAGACCAAGAACAAGAACAAGGACAAGGACAAGGACAAGAACAAGAACAAAAACAAAAACAAAACAAGAATAAGAACAAGAACAAGAACAAGAACAAAAACAAGAATATGAACAAAAAGAAACTTTTGGACTTGGTAAGCGTAGGTAAATAAAAAATTTCTTCTTAGAAACAGAAAATGAAAATTGACAAACAAAATCAGAATGGCAGTCTCTTTTTAGGACCGTTGGACCATAGTAAATACGGTCAATAAAAAAACTAGCAATAACGCCCGCTAACGACTCATGAAATTAGCTAATGACTCATTTCACGACGTACTTTCCATTAAAACATGATAAAACAAATTCATGCCACGACAATCTTACAACTGCAAATACCACAAGCCGACTTTTCACCACATCAGCTAATGACACATAGGATACACGTCAAGATATAAACACAAATAAATTATAAACTTATGACTCACGACATCAGCTTATGACGCAATGATATGATGTATTTACGTTTCTAGCCACGATGTGCTTACCATTAAAAACATGATACGCTAACGACTCACGCCAAGCTTACAGCTAAAAACATGACTAGCCAGCTTTTCACACCATAAGATTATGACTCAAAACATGATGCGTACGTTCTACGTACGACACACGTGGGATACACGTACTATACAAGTACGATAAGAATCATCATCAGAATACTGCTAAATCGTAACACGCTAACGACTCACGACATACGTTATGACTCAAGACATAATACACTTACAATTTATGCCATGATATACATACTACTAAAATCTTGATACGCTTATGATTCATGATATCAGCGTATGACACAAGGTTATGATGCATATACCATTAACGCCATTATGTGCTTACCACTAAAAACATGAAATGCTGACGAATCCCATACGTTTAACTCTCTACTAGGGCCAAGATGTCCTCCTTCATCATTTCGTAAAAGTGGCCTAAGTCGGGACTGGGTCATATTTTTGTTGTAGTTCATACCAGCCAAATCGATACACCCTCTCTTCTTATAGAAAATATCCAGATTCTCAAAGTTTTTTCCTTTAAATCATCACCTAAAAGCTATTAAAGTTTCGCACTAGCTGCACCAGGTGAAACTTTATGAGACAGACCTTTTTCTATGGTATATGACAGAACCTGACCGTATCACCCTCCTATAGTTAAAATGGTGCACACATAATGCGCCCGGCATACGTTCGGATCTGTTCTTTCCTCACTACGCATTTCAATATATAGGGCCGCCGTGGTCTAATGGATAAGTTCCTCGTCTTCTGATCAAAAGGGTCAATAGCGTCAGGGTTCGAATCCCGGAAAGGCCATTGGTGGGAAAGGCATCCGGTCTTAAAGTTCTCTATGCTCCTGTAGCAAGTCCGATATACATGTGCACCGCCGTAGACCCTGTAAAGGGCAGTGCACGGCGTTAAACCGATAGAAAAGAAAAAAAGGGTATTGAACAAATTTTAAGGTTTAATCTGGGATAATAAGCCATCAGTGAAAGTTTACATTCGGGTGCTCATGACTATATTTCAAAATTGCCCTAACAGTTTCAATAAATTTTTCTAATATAGCTTTAATCTGGGATCAAGGTTTAACAATACAAATTAGCCCTAGCTTAAATCAATCACAATACACTGCAAAAACAACCATTTGCAAAACTGGAGGTCCGCAATTTGACAACAAATATTCAGCGGTCCATTAGCCTGAAGATGGGAGAAGTATCTCTCGAAACGGAGATCAGAAAAAGGGCTACGACTTACGACATGCTAAACATCTACCATCTATAAGATGTTCTACATTCAACTGTCTAGTAAATAGTAGTAAGTAATAGCCATTTGATACGTTGTAATACAGAGGCTATACGTACAAGGCCAGTTGGGTGTGAAACAGACAAGAGCCAAAATTAGATGCTAAACTAACATGATTCTCAGCAGCTACGCTAAAAACGCCATTTTGCGCTTCACCAGCTGCCTGAAATTTAGAAGAAATTATCACAACCATCGTTAGTATTAAAAGAATTTACATCATTATATTTCACAACACCTTTCTTGCCTGTAACTAAAGAGGCATACAAATGAAAATAAAGGAGGGCATTTACATAAAATAATTTCCTCACCCTTTAAAACTTATTCTTAATTAAACTACTAAACTATAACTGCCAGGAAATTGTGGTTAGTCGATAAAAGAACCGGCACCTGAAATTCTCTACATTTCTTTTATCATTTAATTGTATGTGAATATGTCGTTTAGGTTTGTGATTTTGGGACGCCCGTAACATATAAAGGGAATAAACGAGAAAAAGCCTAAAGCAGGTGTATGTCACAAGCATTAAAGAATGCGATTCTGAAATACCTGATCATTTTTTTCTTTAAGTCTCTCTCCGTTATTCCGAAATACGAGAAATCCTCATCGAATACAGGATCAAGGGTTTTGTAGTGAACCTTTGTCTTGTGTTTTGTTGACTACAGAATGAGCAGAAAGGTCAGATGAAAGGGTGAGTCAGTAAAACTAAGACTTAGTGAGTAAAACTAAATCTTTAATTATATACTCTTAAACTACAATTATAGTTATAATAATAATAATTATAATAATAATGAGCATTTCTATTACTTACAGGTACATTACAAATTTTGGAAGATCAAAAAGATACAATGTACATAAAATTCGCAAGTCTTAAACTGTAAAACGTATTATTACCCTAAAGACCAAACTATTTACAGTATAAAATCATTATTGCTAAAGTTAGGACCTAATACCGCGCTGCTTTGTTGACACAGACAAAATAATTTCATAAAACATTTGGTGAATAAGGTTGAACAAATGCTCTACAAAGAAAATGTTTAAAGTTATTTCTTAAAAGTTATGATGTTGGGCGAGTTGCGCGTTTGTGTTGGTGAAGCATTCCAAAAAGTTGGTGATTCTAGTGAAAAGAAGCAATCACCTAATGAGACACTTACAATTTACAAGAGGAATTGATATCCGGTACTGATCTTCAATAGTACATTTGAAATCAATTATAAAGAATATGGGTGGTGGCACAATAGTTTTGTTTACTGGCTGTATCATGATATGTAACTCGGCGTAGACAGCTATGATGAAAAAAATAGATACATAGGACGTCTTCCTACACCTTACAAGGTTCCAAATGTTAGGCGTGGGTAACAAAGTTACAAAGAATTCGTCACAGATTCTACCTACAGTATCACACTAAAGAGAACTCATTCATCGCAACAAGCATGAAAAAAGGTTAGTTAATCACTTTGACTTCACATGTATGGCCGATACACTCGAATACCCGTTACCAGTATTGTCAAAGTACAACTTTCAAACTATGTAGGCCTCACCTTGCAGCGACCAAACGTCCCATTTTAGCGCACTAATACTGATCTACATGGAGAGGAATAACAAGAGAGACCCACCTCCCTTTCGATAAAAATGTTATAAATTAAAGTATGAGCTGCAGTTGTAATAGTTCGTCAAAGAAAAAAGATTGTTGCCAAAAAGTTGTCCATTCTGATATTTGAATCCTTTAGCTCACCTTGGAATGTCCTGGAACGATGTATAATTTGACGTAGGGGTCCGACGTCTTTCCAAAATCCATGGCCTTTAATCCCTAGTGAGAACGACATATCGAATATATCCCTATGCATATTTAGGTTCGTAAGAAGTGGGTGTAACACCCTTGACTGAACCAGACCAAATACAACAACGAAGAAAGAATGTTTAAGTTCAAAGAAAATCTTATGCAGGCGTAGTACAGCTGTGTTGAAATTGTAACGAAGAGTACGAAAGTTTAAACTATTTTAACAATTGTCTACTAAATTGATTCCATATATGGTAGATGCTTATCATGCCGTTGGTCGTAGTCTTCTGGGGATCTACGTTTCGCGAGATAAATCTCCCGAAAGGTAGTTCAGAAAAGAACTACGACTCAGGTTGATGATGGGTTGAGTATCTCGCGAAACATAGCTAAGAAATAGCAAACGTCTCGCGACAAGATAAACATCTACAATCTAGTACACAAGTTGTTAAGAGCTCACTTCCTAGAATGTCAGTAAAGCCTTGTAAGGGGGGTAAATGACCAAAAAATTGCGAAGCAGCCTAAAACCTCCTCAGGAAATCAATTTTTTGAAGAGTACTCTACTGTTAGATCAGTATTGCAGCAGTTCGTCCTTGGGATCTTGTAACCCAACTGAAATGCCAAGGAGAAACTTTGTTTCCGCTATAGCCAAAATAAGTAGCAAACATGTCTACTCCATAGTTTTTCATGACCACTACCCAAATTACATTGTATCCCATCTGTACACATAATTATACATAAATAACTATACATAAATACATCAACAACGGACGAACATTGCATAGCGTATAAAACAGATACTGTGGGTGAGCAAGAAACTCCACCCTGTTACCCTAACCGAGTCTGCTTTACACTTTTGTTCATTTTGGGTGCTTTTGACATTTCTAACAATTGATCCCCCGGTTACTTAGGCTTTCATCTTTACAATCATTTCTCTGCCTACCACCTGATCGGACTCTCTGATTATTGGGCAACAAAAGATGGCTGGAAAAGTTCTTGGCTGCGGAATGGTCTACTTGGACAATATCCCCCCTCTAAACCTTAATTTCTGAAGAATTTAAGCGACGTTTGAGTTAAGAACCCATCATGAATGCCATAATACTTCATACTGATATAGAGGGTAATCACTTCGATTTCTGTTTTAGTTTACCGCTTCTCTTTACTTCTCATTAAATTCTGCTCAAGTGCGATTTATTAAGAATTCCAACAAAAATCAGAACACACCAAATTGAAACTGAAATAAACCTGGTTCTCTGGCACAAGGCTCAAAAAGGTTTGAAATGAAATGAATGATAAGAAAATACATTAGTACACTTAGGGCCAAAACGGTGTTGACAACTTTATATAGCAGGCCCTTAAATATTAAGAAAAGGAGTCGTACAATGAATGTGTCTTCCATGTCAAATGAATGTCTTGATAGTAAGCCTCATCTTTACTACTTGTTTGGAAACAATCAACAAGTACTTACCTTCGCGGATTTGATCAAGACATTCAGCGTCTGCTGGTCCTCTACATACTTCATACTAAATTCGATCATCCCAAGGGACCCTTCATTAAGAATAAAATGTAGACCGTCAGAATAGGGGACATAACTTGTAAGACATTTCCTCAGCAGCGAGGACAAAATCTCTCCAGCTATATACTGAAGGCATTGCTATGCATTCAACTGCTTGTACCATTACTGACCGCATTTTTCAAACCAGCTTTTCGAGGAGTTTGTGATACAAATTACGGATCATTGTTTTGTTCCTACGTATATTTCGAAACCAAATCATATGCGTTTGTCAATGGAAGACTGGGATGCAGTTACAGAACAAGGTCTTTAGAATAGAGATGCTGGTAAGACGACCACGAGGAAGCACAGGAATGAGATTGAAAGATAGTATCAAGCAAGACCTAAAGGAGCCAAACTCAGAAGAGAAGGACGCCCTAAAACAGAGTAAAATGGAGGCGGAGGATTCAAGCAACTGACCCTTAACAGAAGGAACAAAGGATGAAACGAAGGTAAAGAAGATTGCTCTTAGTAAGAAAGTATTAAAAACCAGCAATGGCATCGCTGTAAGGAAGGCCTTATGGGTATACAACACCTGGAGCAATATGGAAGATGCCCATTTACTCCAAGCCCTCTTATCTGCAACCCATCTCTCCAAACAGTACATCAAATGGCAGACTTTACAATTTTACTCGTCTTCATCACAATCTCAAATGAGTCTGCGATCTTCACGAATAGAAGCAGTTCTTTGCCCTCTAGATTACTGATGATACGCAACAAGATCAATAACAATTATGCTTCAACCTTGCCATTTTGTCTTTGAAGAAACAACAAAGCACAATGCTTTATACCGACATAGTCCCCTTCTATATCAGGCACCTTACAACCAACATTTACCCCGCAGCTTAGACCTGCTGTTATTTCTTGCCCTTCGCTATTCCCTTGAGAGTGTCGACGCATTGCAGGCGTACACATGGTGCTTACGCGCATTTCTGCCATCATAAAAAAACTGGTTACGTGTGTGCATTAAATAACAACGAACAATGTTAAAAAATGTTAATTCATCAGGATTACAGATCTGAGAAGAAATTCTTCTCTATATTTATAAAAAGTTTTAGGTTAGTCGCATAACTACAAAGTTAACCAAACGGCATCTTTTGCCTCTGCCAAAGGAGTAACATCGAATAACTATAAGGAAAGCAGTGGTAGCCTCTTCTTATATAATAATGTCTTTTCAGAGTAGCTACTGAACAAAATCGGCCCGTTGCATGTTTGTTAAGATTTTTGCAGGGACGCGTTTATTTTTCGTGGTAAACATTTTGAAGTGAATGTCTGTTTCTCCGATAAAAATTTTCCAACTTAACATTCAAAACTGCAAAATACATTGCATAAGTCGAGTCAAAAATGAATGAAAAATACGGCTCGGAGATTGCAACCAAACATAGGAGCGCTGTAGGCAAGCATAAATCCCTTACCGTGATATTCTTTCCTACTGGTAGTGCTTTTCCTCTCTTCTGCTTGTCTAGTCAAGGTAGGTCCCTCAATACTTGTTATACTGTCACTGGTTACGTTATGACTGTTAGTGAGGCTTCCCTCATGCGCCTGCGCAAGACTGTTATTACTGTGTTTTCGCTTGAAGTCATGGCTGATGCTTGACGTAGATGACAGCAAACTTTCAACGGACTTCACACTAACTTTCCTAAACTGTTCGCTGTCTCTGCTAAGTGCATCGCTATCCCCATCATCATCATTGTCACTGTCCGGTGCAGCAAGAACTAAACCATGTCTGCGATTACCAACACGATCACTCATACCGACCATATTCACTACAAAAAAGACAAAGAATGAAAACACTTCGCTATAGTCTTGGTTAAAAGAATGTTAGATAGCACTCCAAAATACAAAATGGAAAGTATTTCCTAGGGGGGTTTCATTTCATTACAAATCTATCGAACTAAACTCAAACTAGTCAGGGTCAAATTAAAGGAATTGGAGGTTCCTATAAAAGGCGGAAGCTATAAGTGTGGGAAAATTTGATGCCAAGTTAGTATTTTTGTAGTGGAGGATCATAGTTTTTGTGATAGTAATCTGGGGCGTAGGTATAGGCCAAACCATTGTTTAGTGATTTGTGCCAATGGCATGATGTAGTTTATTCTTTTGAATGCAAAACTTACAGTGAACAGTAAGTAGGTAGTACCACAACTAGGTTTAGAGAGAGGCTTAATAATTAATTTTTCAATATTTTGCAGAAAAAGGAACAATGTGATAGTGGTTTGTTACAGAACGTTAAAATTAGGTTTATTGATAGGTTGTACAGAGGAAGGCGGCGTAGGGAGTTATTTTGGGAATTCGAATCAAATTTACCCAGGGGTCTTAATAGCTGTGAGGTAGATTTGTAGGCATGGCAAATGTTGCCACATTTCATCCTTTGATAGTTCGCTTCTTTTCTTGTATTGTTTTCTATTTAATAGCCCACTTGGTGATTTCTTTTTAGTTAGTGTATATTTTCTACCGTTAGGTTTGTTCCTTGTATATTTGTTGCTGTAATGTTGAACAATAGTAGCAGGTGTGTTCACTTAGTGTCTAATTTGTCCCGTGTGTTAGTTCTCAATTGTCATTATCCTCAAGGGTGCATGCTATGTAAAACCTATCTGTTATTTATGTAGGATCCGATGTACTTGGAAAGATATTGTAACGGAAGATAACATCGAATCGATAATGAAAGTCTGTATTTAGTGGGTTGCTTATTAATACTTGTGCAAATAGGTGATTGCTGACCTAAAACGATTGCTACAAGGGATATAGATGAAGAAAGCATCTACGTTTGTAAAAGCCGAGCTTTCGGAAATGTTTTATTTCCTTGTTTTGGGTTCCTCTATACATACACAGATGAGTATTTATACAAATAGAACGTAAAGAGAAAGAAAAGAATAAAACGATATACATCAACAAGCATATTACGCAGTACTAAAAAAATCGGAGAAACTTTAAATATCTTAAAATGCTATAACCTAATTTTAACCCCACTTAATGCCCTATTTAATACAAACTGATACTATATTTCATCAAAAATACATTGTCAAACGTATAGGCTTAAATAAAGGCTACCCATTATAAATGGCAGCTACTTTGCCTCCCGTTTGAAGTACATCTTTGCTCTAAAGCGATATGTGCCTTCTGTTCCGTTGGAATCTCTCTAACACGACAAATTTGTTATTGTCACTTCTCTCCAGGAATAAAACTGATTAGAGTGCAAGTAACACATGTCTCTTGTCTACATATAAATCAGCTCCTAACAGCCATCTTCACTGCCGTCGACTATCAGTTTCTCTCTAAAGACTGCAAGGTTTCCCAAACACCTATTAAAATCTTAATGTTTTTCTTTTACCTTCTCCTATCAACTACCACTAAATCTGGAAGCGTATCGTGTCATCATGCGCTACTCAGCAAATCACAGTGGCGTCTACAGTGATCTTACTCTTTTTTCTTTAAATTACCTTAATGGATTGCTATCTTATTTAGACTTGTTCCAGGTTACCTATCTTCCAAAGTATTGACGATCCTTAACCTGAATTGTCACTTAATGTACGTTTTCTGCCTTGAAACACTGAACTATCAGTAATTTGCGGAGAGAACTATAAACTATAAACTGAACTATAAACTGAGAGAAACAGGAGGGTTTCCTTCTTAAATACAGCCAAGTACGTGGATGTCCCCCGACCTCCCCTTCTTTAGATCATCCGTTTTAGACTTAATATAACTAAAAATGTTACCTTTTGAAACTGAGCCGTTTGTTTTAATAGAAACTGAATCATCATCGGCTATCTCGAAAGTATTAGCCCACTGACTGAACGCTTCAGAGTTCCTATGAGTCAAATAGTTGCGATCCATTTTATATTCCCCTATCTCCGCGTCCGAATCGTCGGAGTCACCATAAGCCCTTTCATCTATAAATAGCAAAACAAGAACATGGCAGTCAGAAACCATCAGAAGTACTTAAGTAGAATAGACACAACGATTGTCTTTGCTGACTTTAACGCGCGTGCTTTAAAGCTACTACTAGGATCTTTCCCAGTGATCACTCAGAACAAAGATGCTACATACAGAATGATGGAAATGGAAATTTTCGTATGGAAATTTTCATGTGCATTGACTTAAAAAATAAACCTAATCAAGCAAGCCCCCCAGTGATTGCCTTCCAATTGGTGCCACCAACAATTGATAGTAGGAAGCTTCGCTAACCATGACAACAAGCGATTGAAATTGTCCAAAGACTTCTATGGAATTTCATATTTTCTTCAATCAATAAACAACTTCTGCTTTTATAGTGCAAACGTGACAACTACATTTTATCTTCATATCGATTACCATTATCATCGTGGATTACCTATAACTATTTTGTTGTGATGGTTTACTTACTTCATAGTTTGTTTTTGTCACACACTATGTGAGATAATAAACTGTCAATGAATCAGAGTAGATTCTGTAGATGAGACCCTAGGCTCGTTTCCTTTTTCAAGGAGGTACTCTACAGCTTTTGCTAAATTCTCAAAGTTGACCCTAAAATATGGTTAAGCACGACTTCGAATGCAAGAAAAACTTTCCCAATTCACAGATCAAACGAAAAGCAAACGATCAATTTGACAACGGAAAGGCAGCAGGACATTTTACGAAACATAAGCCTTAAATATTTTACATGGCACAGTAATATCAAAGACATCTGATAAAAAAACGCGTCGAGGCTTAAAAAAATGACGGGAAACACTTAACTATCTTTACCGATTTAGTTTAATCTCTTCTCATCTGAAAAAAGTGTATCGCATTCTTACCTACATAATCGGTCTGCATGTCTGAGTCATATTGAGTGGAGCTTACACTTGGATTTGTCTGACAGAGAAGAGGAACAATTAAAAGGGGTTACAAAATGGAAGTACAAAATCAAAAGAGTGGGAAAGTATATAAACATTACTTCAGAACTAACGAAGATTACCGGAGCTCCGCTGCGACACCATCGTAGGGAGCTGATGCGATAAACCCATCAATTCACATCATCTACAACAATTAAATAGGTTTCATATGAAATCTTCAAGTAGAGATAAATCACAGTTAGTTTGGTCATATGTTACTATCAAAGTAATTTCTATCCTTCCTCTTCCTACATGAATGTATTTCACTTTTCCCTCTTTAACAACAACATGAAGACTACATTACAATCAACTAAGGGTAGATTACATTTCTGGTCTTCTGTAAACATAAGTAATTTATTTAAGTTTAGTTTATTCAAGTTGAAGTGAGCTTTTTTACTTTATATGAAGACTACATTACAATCAACTAAGGGTAGATCACATTTCTAGTCTTCTGTAAACATAAGTAATTTATTTAAGTCTAGTTTATTCAACTTGAAGTGACCTTTTTTACTTTATATGAAGACTACATTACAATCAACTAAGGGTAGATCACATTTCTAGTCTTCTGTAAACATAAGT
>JAAAKL020005310.1:0-19520 GCA_010016065.2 Carybdea cf. marsupialis auct. non (Linnaeus, 1758)
AGACTACTCATTTTGATTGCAGAAGCTTTTATTTGAGAATTAAACAAAAACTATCCTATTGCTATATAATTGGTCATTGAGATGAAAGAGGGATAGTTTTCTACTATTTTAATGGAACTACCAAATAACTTAGTCTCTATACAATGTACTCATTTCGATTATTCATGCACTGCTCTCCCTGGGAACTATTGTGTAGAGAACTTCATTTCAAGGTAGGATTTGATTCTGTAGCATGCTAATAGTATGCTTCTGTGTCATGGCTTCTCTTGCGATGGAGAGAAATGGAAAGATTTATGGTAAGTCATTTAAATTAGTGTTTAGAATGTCTGGAGGCAATCTGTCAGGCTTGGATAATGTAATTTTCTACAATAGAATTGCCTTTGTAGATCAGTTACTTCCCTGATACATAACCATAGAAGTTAAGTATACATTAACACCTTGCAAAGTAGAAACAAGGCCATTTCCTCTTTAGATTTAGCTGTGCTCCTGATGAAACTGGGTTTTCTCAGTAAATTGAGCAATGGGTAATCAATTGATAATATAAGATGGGGCGTAACTTGTCTGAAACTCTTGCCGAAGCCATCCCAGCTACTGAAGAAGAGAAAAATGAGCAAGACCTTATACCTCCAGACAATAACCCATATGCCTCTGATGATGATGGGTGATGATGATGTAGGGTCCGCTGGAAGCTGCAATTTACCAAATGACGTCACTGGAACTGTTGAAATCTATACCCGAGAGGCTATTGACACCCTGTTGGATGATGAAGAAGGTGATGTATACTTAGCCCATAGTAGAAGATGGATGAGTGTCTCAACATTATTCAACGAAATGCAATCTGATATTTTACCATCAGCAGAAAGAGTAGCATATGAAATATTTGTCTTCTCCATGGCGTTTTGCTACATTAAAATCATTTACATCTTAGTCAACGTATCAAGAACCACTCAAATTACCCCCAGTCCCCCTCTGAGTTCCTCCTAATTTTCGTATGGAAAAAATATCTGAATGATATTTTGTACTAGTGTTTTAAACCTTCTAATTTTGTTTTTCAGTTGCTTGGGAAACAATCTGTTTATTAAAAACTTCATTCTTAAGGAAATCGCCTATTCATAAATTGTACTTCAAATAGACCAATGTTCCATAAGTGAAACATACATATTTCACATTTCATTTAAAAATAGAAATTACTTTTTGCCCCAAATTATGAATTTTTAGCATAAAATCAGCACAATATCGAAAAACGAAACTTTTCTCACCAATTCTATCATCCGTGAATTCCTGCACCAGATTTTGAAGCGTTGAACCAAGTATAAGCTATACTGATAGCAGCTGCCGTTTTTCTATTCAGACAATTTTGACTCAGTTTTAACCGCTGATCCCTAAAAAAGACTGGGTAGAGCTCCTCATTATTTCCAACAGCTCAAAACCATGGTCACGAATGCTACCCCTAAAGTGAAGATAGCGTGGGAAGGTCCGCAGTGTTACGTAATGTTGTTTATCAGCTTGTTTGATGGGGACTAAAATGACGCTCAAAAAGTGACTTCAATTTGAGACGGTAGATGCTCGATCCAGTCTTTTTGAGAGATCAGTGGTTTTATCTACCAGCGCAGTACTTCTACTTCAAACAGACACACTCTATGTAAATGATTCATGGCACAACAAAGCATTAGGGGTCATGATACCGTCTTGTAGTTCGTAAAAAATCATAATCTTCAACATATCATAGATTCAGACTGGCAGAAGCCATTTGATAGCGAAGGGTAGATAATGGTTCCACACTCCTACAGTATCATAAAATATGTTAAATTGGCCAATTTTAAAAAGAAGTGTATTGTTTGGGTGCTGTAGTTGTCCTGTTCACAAAACGTGCTTAATGTTGCAAATATAAGAAAGGTATATCGTCAAAGCTTTTAATTTATTCTCTCTTTGTTATCCAGTAGTTTGCAGTAAATACCAAAAGCGTATCAATTTTAGAGAAATTGATTCCAGCGTGCTCGCAAGCAGACGTGGGTTAATACCCTTCAGTAACTCAAAATAATTCAAACTACAATAGATTTCAAATGAAACAGATAATCATCGACATGTAGAAGACGAATTCTGTCACTAAAAAGTCTCCTTTCGTTAGCTAGACTATGACAACATCCATCTTGCCTCCTTTCTTTGGGTAAAAGGTGAACGGGTAAGAACATTCTTCGCTAGTTTAAGGTAATACATTTAATGAATGAGTTTGGGAAATTGCCGGCATAAACCATAAACATCAGAATACATCCAAATTGTCGTAAGGAAAATAAACACTCTACCTCCAAACAGAACTGGAACTGTCACTCACAGAATGTAGAAGAGAAGGATTACAATGCTTCCGAGTGCAATAAAGAGGGTGAAATAATCACGACCAAACAAGCACATGAAGTATATTGACAGCATTGTTACCCTTGATGTCTCGTTAACATTAACTTTAGCAAAAATTCCACACCCACTAGTTTCATGTTAAGTATTTCTAAGGACCCGTAGCCTTAGACAGGCTGCCGTCTATTGTCCTCTATAATCATTACTGCATTAGCTCTTGCAGCACGAGTCTACAATTTCCTGAAGTCTTACCCTATTTGTGCAAAATAAAATTCTATGCTGCCAACAACACTAATCCGGATGGTAATCCGGATCCAAAACAGTGCTCTTTCGGAGCCTAATAAACAGCAAAGAGATCGGTTCTCTTTAACACGGATCAATAACGGAAGTGAAGTTTTCTCACTAATTCATAATCACGAGTGTGTAAAAAATGAAGGTAACAAATGAACTAGTACCAAAGATTTTCCTTTCTCTGTAGAAATTAATAAATCACATGGAAGACGAACTTATCAACATCAATTTTAAATGCGACGTTAAGTTGGTTAATCGACCTTCTTGTACAAACTACTTATCTCAAATTGCAATAACTTATTTAAATCTCTTAATGTTTTCCTTTGTCTTAAAAGATTGTTTTGTTTATCAGATTTTGTTACTATGAAGATGGAGATCTTTTCAATACGATTAACAAGTTCTTAACTTTGATGACTGCAGGTGTACTCCTTGTCCGCTTATGCTGTGTCAGTATTTTACGATTTGATAGACCTGCCTATCTTGATCTGGACCCTTCTGTAATTTCAAAACCTTAGCCACGAAGGTTTATAAATCTGTTGGTTTCTAATAGGTTCATTTCGCAACAGATATGTAAATATAAACCGTAGAAACACAAGAGGTTCAAAAATCAAGGAAGCGAGGCAGATTATGAATGTTAGAAGATAGTAATTTGATTTTTTTTGAGAAGCCATTTAAATACAATGATTTTCAAGTGCAAAGAGAAAGAACCCATTGGAGAATTAGGCGCCCTTTGATCAAACAATGGCTGCATAACACTTGGCAGAACAAACAGGAAGATGTTAGTAGAAACTGTGTTTGGTATGGAAGGCACAAGACAACCAGCAAAGAAAGTGTACAACGATTTGGTCTAGAAATCTGACGTGCGTTAAATATTACTTGGTTTCTAAGTAGAACTAATTTTTTAGAAAGCTGAATGCAATTCAACATTTTATTTACACTTAACTGTCAAGGTTCAGATCTGCATGACGCAATCTATAGAGAAGGAGACATGGAAGTGGAAGGTGTAATTTCAGGTTTAGTGGTATTCCAATTCAGCAGACTACTCATTATTCAATCATGTATGGAGTAAGAAATATATTTAAAAAATGTAATGCTAAAATGCGAAAAGTTTCTCTACATGTTCGCAAGAGAGATCAAGATCAGAGAAAGACTAACAGCGAAGCATAAATATGACGTGGATGATTAATTTTTATAACTTTAAGTATTTAATGGACATAGTAAATGTAAAACGAAACTTAACTGTACTATTGAAGGGCAAAGCAAATCTAACTCCCTTATAAGCTCGCACTTGATCAAACATTACCAAAAATCCTATTCATTTGAGATGCTGTCCTGAAGAAAATCAAAGAAAGAAGATTGGCTGAATGATTCACTAAAAATCCGCTCCTAATCTGCTTTATTAAAAGTTTGCTTTGTTCGTTATTTCGATCGACGTGTTCATTAACTGTCATCTCAGGACGTCCTACGGTTTTTTCACCAGCAGAAAAAGGCTGATAAAATTATTTGCCTTGTTCTTTGTACAGCTATTAAATTATTCATTGTAAAAAAGATGAGATGTCCGACTTTAACATCTGCTCCTGTCAGCGTGTCAGGGAATTATCCGCTGGTCTAACTGATCTCACAGAATCGTTCCTTGCAGTTCTTAGATTTTCTATACGTTGCATCCTTCTTGAGGATCACTTTCGTTTCCTTTTTCCAGAGTTTGTGTGAGTAAATTTCTGGAATTTTGGATGCTCTTCACCCCATAAGAAGCGTTACTAGAATCCATTTTATCTTCTATGGAGAAAGAAAAATCAATACTTTATTAAAGGGCATAGCTTACGGCATAAAAGACGCTACACTTAATAAGCAAGAACATTTTTCAATTACCAACCAGTTGTATTAATATTGCCCAAACCAAGAATCAGCAGTTGCCTCCAACTCAAGTGCAATTTATGCCGAGCACTATCCCGCATTTTTACAGCATATGAATTAGGGCACCCCGTCTTCATTCTATCAGGATAAGACCTCTTTTTTCTGTGCTCCCTTCTTACTGAACCACCAGCCGCCACTTCCAATGCTTTAGCCTCTTACACACATGCATACTAAAACATCACTATTATAGCTTTCAGATATTTCATGCAACTGATGGCGCAATAAGTGTCCTTCATATCTACATGGAATTCTCTCTAAGTTACAAACTAATTCTATCTGCCTGTCAGTCGGTTGGCTAGTCTGTCTGTCAACCCATCAGCCAGTTACTCATTCAGTTTCTCAGTCAACCACTCCGCCCTTTACTCCGTTATTCGTTTAATCAGTCTATCCGTCTGTCAGAAGGCTACAGACAAGTAGAATCTTAGTCCATTCTCCAATAAATTAATCCATGTTGTTTATTACTGCTCTCAGAGCATTATTTTTTGTCTATGGAAAGTTTTATTTTCAAGCGGGCAGCTTACCTCAAAACAATCAAGGAGCATTTGGTTGATAGTACTACAGACAATAAAACGGTATCTTATGTTGCTCACACACAGTGAAACGAGGTCAATTATCATCCATTAGGTCAGCAGAGTAAAAAGGAAAAACTCTCCTCTCTTTGTATTTATGTTCTTCTGGTTATAGTGAGTGGGTCTACTTCTACCTTTATGGCTCTGTTTAAAACAGGTTAACCTGGGGAGTAGCCTGATCCCAAGCTGATACAATATTTGTTGAGTGCGATTGAAAACGGATGACTTTCAAGAGAGAAAGTAGATGCACATATCATTTCAGCGCTGTGTTTGGTTTTTATCTACCGATAGCAAATCCAAACATCTACAAATGAAACTAAACCAAAAACACCATGAAAAATTTAGTATCTGCACAACGCATGCTTGGAATTGGCCAATATTCTTATCCCTTCAAAATATGCAGATTAGATTGTTTCTCAGCGATCCTACTATTACAGCTCTCGATCTGCTACTACTTGGAAACTTAACTATGATTTTGACCATTTTTGGTATATCTATAAATCAATACTTTTGTCCCTTTATATATTAGGTTTGATGTCTTTTGTATAATAAAATGTTTATGTTTTGTGCAGAAGGAAGTAGTAAACCATTTTTGTCTTGCCACCTCACCTTTTCTGTTAATCAAATAGTTATAGAGGACACTGGTGGTCAAAAACACAATAACCAGGGAAGCAAAAATCTTAATCAGTTCTTTAAAAGAGCAGCTGGAAACAAGTTCTGTTATTTCCTATTCGCAATGCAATCTGACCATTTTCCCCCATGGAATGTGAAACAAAGAAGATTTTTAAATGCATTAACGGCTTCATTATTTCCTACTACCTTATTCATTCCCTGTTCCTTTTACTGATTTATCTGTTTCATGCTTATGTATACAAAATTATTTATTGATGGCACAAGATAACTAAACGGCACGAAATAGAGAATTCATCTTAGTGCTTAAAGCTTTTTTCGTCTGGCACTCTTCAGAGTACAAAAATCGCCAGAATAGAAATTGACAAGGGAACCCATGAAACTTATACCAAACTGTGTTTGCAAAATAGCCAATCAGAACTCTGACTGCCAGGTTAGTGTTGTTTTGACCAATGAGCGTAGGTGAAGCTAAATGGTTAACTGGAAGGCCCAATGAAAAGACAGTCTATACCCAACACCAATCTTTGATTTTAGGCTCTTGTGCATTGGCTAAATATTATAGTGGACACGATCCTTCCAATTTTACTTTTGTATCATAAGTACAATAATTTGTATTCAACAAAATTCTAGTTGTCAGTTTTTAAAATTTTAAACTGTTCATTAGTGATCTTTTGTTTTTCTTGGTTTTAATACTAGATAACTACAACGAATACACCGTATTTGCTTTTGAACTGATTCTATCATCAAATAATCACCACCAGACATCCGCGTACGTTTGCGATTAGATGGCACCACGAGATTTTATCTTTGTATGGGAATAAAAGAATCCCTGTCAAGAAAGCTACTTTATAAAGGAAAAGAGGATAAAGGAGCCCATCTTTCTTCCTCTTTCATTTTCATATACCGAATTAGGTGATAAAAGAAGATAAGCATCAAGTGGGAAATAAACACTGATGCCTTCAATAACATGGCTTTTCAATAATCATTCAATTGCTAATTGCTTCAAATCGTGATAACACAATATAATTTGTGTTTCTATTGTGATTTCGCACCCATATACATGCTTT
Source organism: Carybdea cf. marsupialis auct. non (Linnaeus, 1758) (assembly GCA_010016065.2). Classification (NCBI taxonomy): domain Eukaryota; kingdom Metazoa; phylum Cnidaria; class Cubozoa; order Carybdeida; family Carybdeidae; genus Carybdea; species Carybdea cf. marsupialis auct. non (Linnaeus, 1758). Next base: position 6,821 of record JAAAKL020005310.1, read on the forward strand.
CGTATTTTTCCGTTTACTTATCTGCCCTCCCTCTTGAGTTTTAATATTGAGCGTAGACTAATTCAAAAGTGAAAAAATAAGACAATATATAGTTTTGGGACCATATTCAATCACAGTGCTCTCTACATGGATATCATGATTAGACTTTCAGAAAAAAATCCATCACAAAATGTTTTGATGACAGTGACTAGAAATACACCTTGAAGACACAGCAATCTACTGCTCAACAAATTTTGTTTCATGGATTAACATATAATTTCCAAAGGGGAGTCAGGACGGTAAACATGATGTGATGTAACGCTAGCCAGAGCTGCCTAAATTATGTCTAGATTTCTTCAAAAATTTTGAGTCATGCCATTCCAAGCATACAAACTTTCAAGGTGTCGTACTAGTATACAGATATCGGTGGAATAGTAGATGCTTGTTTGGCATTACCAAGCAGGTTATAGTAATGGGATCATTTGTAAACATACAAAACTCTGAACGAGCATCAATTCTGTCACCAGTGCTGTTGAAAAGAAATGTACAAAAGCAGAGAAAAGAATCAGTCATCAATTTAGGCTACCATTGTCATGTTTTAGAAATTCTTCAACAAGTAGGACGTTTTTATAGCTTCTCTCTCGTGGTAACAGATTCTACTGAAGGATTTCTGTTGTCTCTTCCGTGGTCTTTTTCATGACAAAATGAGCGAACGAAATTACTTGTTCTACCTCCACAAGTATAATTGCATAACATCTACAATCTTGCTAGGTCAACAATTTCAACATATGCTTTCATATCGGAAATGGAAGCTAAAATGTGTGTCCTTCGCCTACTACTACAAAAAAAACTGAAGTAAATTAATTAGCAAACTTTTAATTAAGCGATAAAGTACTATGCCGTTCTGAATTTTTGGTAGTAAAGGCGATTCAAGGTAACGGAAACTATGCAGTGAAACCTACCTGTAAAGAAACATCTTCGCCCGGAACCAAACATATAGTTTTTATGATCACATCATATCTCGGCGTTTATCATTTCCACTATGATTATTTTCAGAAGAGAGGATTTGAAATAATGAGTTTGAGAATATCAGAGAGAAATAAGAATGTATGCCAAGAAACAATTCTGTTAGTAGCACACTTTTCCATTTCTCTAGTATACTTTCCAACTTAAAAATGTTTATCGTTTTAACAGCACTTTTTTGATGGAGATATCATGTTTCTTCGAAGTATACGTTTAGAATTTGTAACTAAATTAGATTTACATGTCAACGATCTTATTCTTAGAATAGCAGAGGTTTTATCAATATAAATATGTTGAAGACAAATAGCACATGTTATAACACAATAGAAAATGGAGAACTGTTTCCTTCCCTTACCTGGTCCAATGTAATCTGGGGTAATAATCATGGTTGGCTCGGTGGCCAAACTGTACATTAAAGCAAAAACTGTTTTACGACGGAGATCCATCCCTGGTTAAATTTCTGTATAAGCTCAAACTTTGTAAATAACTTGACGCATTGAAGTTGTGACGGAATCCTTGCGTAAGTCCTGATGTAAGTGAGTTTTATTCCAACATTTCCAGAGTAGCTTGAAGAAGACTAGGCAACTGTGATGACTGAAATGTTGTTTGCAGGTGGTAACTCACAGAAAAAGAGTAAATTGAAATTTGGGCGTGAGAGAGTTTAAATCTAGCTGCACGACCAAACATCTGACATGGATTTACAAAATATAAAAAAGAAAATAATATAGAAAGAGCATTAGTAGATCTATGTGCGATAAAGATATGAATTATTGTGGAACAGCCTTAAAAATAAAAAACTGTAAAGGACAGATAAATGAAAACTCATTAACATTTGGAGTATGGACGGAGCAAAGAAATTGTATGATCAACATGCACATTGTAGTCTTCAAGAAAGACAAACCATTTTGAGTCAATGTGGCCTAAATTTTAGCATTTTACGTTGAGGGACGCCATGATGGTTGGGCGTGCTGCAGTTGTATTGAAGGAACAAGGATATTTGAAGGGGCTAGGAAAAACTAGCACGGCGAAATGTAGAGCATAAAACAGCTTCCTTTTGTAATGGAAAATGTTTGGAGAAACGTAGAGAACATATGTAGACATTTTGACATTAAAGCGATAACAGATAGCTCCAGTTTCAAGGATTTGTCACTTGCAACTAATCTATTGTACTTCATTCAAAGCTATGCGCATCGCTCAGAAGTTGCTGGCGCACCTTGGACGGAACATCAGTTTATTCCAATTGCAAGAACGTAGGAGACGCACAGAGGGAGGGAATGAAAGGTATAGTATTGGGTAGACGTGTACATGGAGAACGATGTCTGTACGAGATACGGACCTCAGTTTCATCGAGACACCGTTGTATGGAACGGTAAGAGTTTATTTTATTATTTTCTTTATTTGCGGGGCATTGAATGCTGTGTGGTAGAACAGACTGATGGCTTCATCGTTACTTCTGATTATCAATAGCAATGTTTACTATGCGCTACGTCGACCATTAGATGACGGAATTTTGAATTTTGTGAAATTCGTTGACGTGGGTTGCACAAACAACCATCGTAAGTCAAAATTATTCAGTGTAGACCAGTCTTGCATTTTGGCGGCGCTCCCATAAAAGACACTTAATTTTGTTTATTGTTGTGAAGCATTAATTGTTCAAGTCCCTTTAGACTCCAGCAAGAACTTTTATTGTGGAAGCAACAGGGAATTTTTATTGGCATCTGTAGAGCCAGGGAATAGTTTTACTAAGAAACAAATCGTATGATATTTCTGGTAAAGAGAAGTAATGATGGTGTAAATTGTGTGTAAAGTTAAAGGAACCATCTTTTTCTGTTGGTGGCAACAAGAACTGTTTTTGATTTTGTATACTTTGTGAGGCACATTAGGTCTCACGTCATACAAGGTGAATTTTAATTTTTTTCTTTTGTGAATGAGATTGCGGGGACCACTCTCGGTTAATCGTCGTCAATCAGTTGATTTTCTTAAAATCTTGGTTTGTAATTTCTGATATAAGTGTTGAAATATGAATAGTTATTTTCTTGAGTATGTATTATTATGATGTTAGGAAAAGTATGCTAATGTGTGTATACTAACAACAGCATGACTAGTTGTTGTAAGCCAAGGCAAACAATCTGAGTCGCAACAGCAGTGTGAAAATGATGACTCCTTGCTCCCTTCATCCTGTATGTAAGCTATAACTCATATAGAAAAATTGAAAACATGGAAAATATATAATGGCTACACCCCAACAGAGATGCCTATTATCCAATGCTCACTTTTTCAAAAAAAATTGCCGTGTTAAGCCGAATATGGTCAAGTGCTGGAAGCAGAGGAACTGAGGAAGACCTACTAGTTTTCGAAGAGACAGCAGGGGACCAATTAAAATATGATTTTAAAGTCTTTAAAAATTATATATTTTAGGTCACTACGCTAACTTGTTGCAAAGACGACAATAGGGATATTAAAAAAGGAGTCGCATTAGATTTGAAACAGTCAAAAAGGAGACAATGTTCTTACCGATACTCTGAAATCGATGCCAAGGAATAGTTTAGGAATCAGAAATAAGAATTTTGTACTATGGCTGTGAAATTCAAGATCATGGAAAGAGGGAGTTGCACAAAGTCAGATCATCTACAGATAGGAATTTTATGTCAATAGGGGAAAAACTACAAAGATAGAAGAATTTGCCAGAGTAGGTGAGATTAGTAAGTGAATTGGGAGAGAACACATAGTTTTGGGAGGCGCATGAGATTGCTGAGGGCAAAATTTATTGTTTTATTGAAAGTTAAAGTGATGGGAAAGGTGGACACACATTCCGAAGTTAAATTTTAAAGAAGTGTACAAATAGTTAATAACAAAAGTTCTAAATTAAAAAGATCTTATGCTGTTAGATTGCAAAAAGCCTGTCTAAGTTTTTTTGAGAAGAGTCAGACATGGTACAGACAAAGAAAGGGGGAGATGAGTGAGTAGAAAAGCCAGGGGGTATTTAGGTGAATTCCTCTTGTATCATATATTCCCTATTTGAGTAAATTTACTAAGGAAACACATGCAAAATTGTCTTTTTAGAAAGGTAATGGATACCCCTCCCCCCATAATGACTTCCAATATTAGATACAAAGATATATAAATCTATGATATAACAATAAAATAGTGGGAATACCTTGATACGAAGTCTAACCTTTCGGTATATTCTACATTGAATAACCCTCACTGACTTTGTGTTAATGTAGTATTGACATTTCCATTCTGTAGGAGCAACAAATTAACGAAACGAAGACAACTAAAACTGAAAACGGAAGTCATATAAAGGTATACATTTTAGGCATTTAATCGTGACTTAAATAAATGTTTGGAGCCCTTCCCTAAGATAAATATTTATTCTTTCCCCTCGACTCATTTTCAGTAACAACTTGTCGTTTGCCAGTAGATCATTTGATCCAAAGATGAACCCGACGTATAAGATAAATAGGTTTATGCAACTGCTTCTTACTACTCCCTACCAGTTACCATGCCTTTTAAAGATCGTTCAAGTCCTCACGGTCGAGACTGTCTTGTGAGGATGACGAGTCGCTTTTCAAATAAGTGCAATGAGTTTCTATTTATACTTAACTCAGGAATTCAAAGCTTGATTACTTGTCAAGAAAACTTTTTGATGTAAAAGAGCATGTTTTAAGGAAAGTGTTGATAAATCAAAATAGGTGTCCAACTAGAAAAACACCAGCGTTGAAATTATAATATACAAAACATTGACATATTAGCAAGAAACAATTAGAGCAGAGCTAGCTGAGGGTGCATATTTAAAGATACTTCATGAATATCTGTATTTCTTGCTACGTTAGAGTTGTTGAACTAGACAGGAGACAGCTGAAAAAATACTCACAAGAGGATGGAAGGGTGATTGGTAGGGAGCTTAATAATTAATCAAGTGAGCCCATGAGCCCTTTTAAAGCATGTAGAGTATATTCCAAATAAAACTCCTGGTGCCATCGCTTATTCATAGGTTCTAGGGGAAAATGAATGTGTCACACTCTTCTTATACAGTAGCAATTAATAAAAAACATTATATTGATGATCAATTACAATTTTTATGACTTCTGAAGATTGGGTTGAATTGAAATGGAGCCCACTTTTCTCCGTCAACTCTGCTAATCAGAAATAACCGAAGCAAAACAGCTACTAAAATTTTGAATATGAAGATGAATCATGTTCTAGGCATCATTGTAATCTCTTTACAGATTATTGAAAAAGGCCTCCTCGTAGTTATGAAAGTATGATAAAAGAACTTAACGTCTGAAACGTTTTTAGAGAGTGAGCGGGTATTCATTGATATCAAAAGACTGGACTTGTAGATGTGTAAGTAGAATAGAACTGTTTTTTATATTTTTCAAAAAATTTAAAAATTTAAGAAACAGATGAAAGTTTTGCATCCCGTTGACATTTGCACTTTTCCCAATTTTTGTGCATGACGTAGATTGGTCATGGCAAGGTTGCAGGTTCGACCAATGTGCGTTGAAATTACGCGACTAAAAGAATTTCATGCTGTTTACTTGTGAAAACATAGGATTGTAAAACTGCAATTAATTTTAACAAGTATTTATTAACCCTTTCAATAGCATGTATCTAAATTTGAGTACAGCATAGCACATTTTTAAAGATTTATGAACAGCAAGTCATGAACTTGGAAACTTAGCATCAGGTTTCTATACCAATTGTCCCCTTTGCCACTGCCCAATGTGCAGATTTGTCCATATGTTGTAATTTCTTTTCTTGCATATTTAATTTTCTCTATTTTATCCCCACAAAGGGGGAGGGTAAGCAATAAACCTCCCACAGAAGGGAAACAAAGTCTTTAATCGTTTTTATTCTTGATTAATGACTTGTCTTATACTTGGCCTCCCTCCAAATTACATTACTAACCCTTTTATTGCCTTGACATATTTTCCCTGTTAAAATAACATTTCCAGATATTATGGGTCTCAAAAATTTTCGTGTTTTCTCCTTTGAGTGTAAGCAAGATTAAATGGGGAATTATACTTTCGGTATGTAGCAAATTAGAGAGTTTCACATCAGTTCGAATTTTAGGGACCTAACTGAAGACTCTGTTGATAGGATAGCCCAAAGTTTAAGAACATGTACAATTGCTTTAATTACAATTTCTATTTTGTTACTTCATGGTTTCTTGTATGTTCTTCTCTTCTTAGGAACCGATAACGCAAAGTGGGGACCCAGACCCTTTGGCTATGAAGGTGTGTTTAATAATTGTTCTGTAGCACTGAAAGCAATGGCCCATATCAATTGATGTATTGAGGGAGGTTTCAAAAGTTATACCTGTGAATACCAATAGGAGGCTTTCGACGTTTGCAAAAATGCAGCTAATAAGGCATCTGATGTGGTTCCTGTATGAAGCAAACAATAAAAATAGAGGATAGGAACTCTTAGTCAATATACATGTTGTGAGCAACGACTTGCTTCTTGTTTTAAAACAACGATTTGCCAGGCCGATTCACAGTTGGTAAGACGTAAAGTCTTTTGTCTCTGTGCCTGATTTCACGAATCGGGCTGACTTTACGTATGGTCTCCAATTCAGATGCTTATGAATATGATGAAATCCACAACAAGGTTTTTTGCTCCTAAATCGTTGAGCGTGTCGTGGAGCCTAATGACACGTAAGACTAATCTTCGGTTAGTCACGTGACTGAATGTGCCCTGGATCGGACCGACAAATCGTACCTTGTAAATCAACCTTAAATCAGTCTTTAGTTTACTAAACCTGGTTACATGCTGTTGTCATACAGTTATTTCGTTAATAATGAGTGAGATGGAAATATCAATAGCTCCAACAACGTGACTATAAAATCAATACTGAAGAATCAAGTGCCAAGAATACTACATATCGATTCGGTTTCTTACCTTTCTTTAAATTTTCAGACAGTTTTTGTAGCCAAGGTGGGCTGCTCAAATTTCAAACTGAAATGTCATTGCTTCTGTGTATGACTGCAAACAATCCTTGTTTTATGTAGGCGATGTCCGTCTCCAATTGAGAGCGTCTTTTCTTGTCATAATGTATTGTCTGACCTCAAAGATGTTGCACGCCAAACGTCAATGCATGAAACTAAAAACAATCACATATACATAAACATTTTCTTCCAAAATAATAATTTCAAAGTAACATTAAATAGTAACAGAAAATGGATCATTAACAACGTATCTGATATGTTACAGGTTTTTCCATTGATTGATTATTGATCATTCAGATAATTTGGTTAACTCAAAAGTTTTCCTCGTGCAATTACAACTTTTTAAATGCACTAAGTGGAATCCTTTTAACTATTTTGAGGTCAGAAACTTCAAAAAGATCCGCTGTTCTTACATCGTAAGTTGCACCAAGGTAAAGTAAAAGTGGTTTATCTATGCCAAATGTAAAACTGGCAATGTACCATTGGATAGCCATCTATAGACAAACTGCCATTCATCGAGGTCTTGAAGGACGAAATATTTGAAATGAGTAAAGAAGCTATCTGTTACCAAATTGTTTCAATTTAGCTGATTCTCTGAAACTTTGAACAATATCTTATGAGTAATACTAAAGTACTTATCTTTCTATATAGACCAAACCGAAATGGACAAGAGATAAAAAGGAAGAGAAGAAGTGATGGCCTAAGTAAACTGATGTGAACTTTGTAGAGAAAGTCTGCTGAGACTATATGGATGTAATTTTGTTGCTAATAAATTATTTAATGTATTAATTTGTTAAACAACAATTATTAACCTGGCGTAAACGAAGAAATCTTCTTGTTATATTTCATATAGTAGTGAATTGGAACCTAGTGTATGTAAATGAGGAACTTGTGGTTAGTTTCGTTGATGCTTCTTTCTTTCATTTATGCGATTCTTACATCAATCAAGAGCCCACTTGTTCTGCTTTGAAGAATCTCTTGGTTTTAAATCGTTTTCTTAAAAAAACTCTTGTTTCTATCATTTGTTCAGCAAAGTGAGGCTCAGAGAAACGAGGATTGTCTGTACTGCAAAAATCTCAAGCTTCCAGTCCCAGCTATTTTGTCCCATTCACCTACAGATCAACAGTTTTGTTGCTCCTTGATGAAATTTGGTACTCAGAGATGATAGATATGTTTAGAGATCAATCTTGGCTTGAACATTTCCTATGTATTGCACAGATTCTTAAACTTCTCCAGCCAGCGGAAATAGATTTATTAAATTCACACCCAACCTGCCTCTAATTACTGGATAGCTTCCCTATCTTCAAATAATAGAGTACCATTTTGTGGTTGCATGATCACATCAAGGAAAAAATTCTAAATCTGTTAACGGCACGAAAATTAGCGAATAATCATCTTGACGATGTGCTATGACCATGGTACGAATCTAAGCTTTAGCATGATTAAAATAGCTGTCAGACGCAGAGGTTCCCAACTGCAGATCAGTAATCCTCAAATCTCTGGAGTCAATTTGGTCAGTCATGTAAGCTGTTGGTCGTGAAGAAAGGTTGAGTTTCACTAAAAACAACTGTTCTGCCTAAGTCATGGCAATGAATACATGTCCTCTTACTGCTGCTTTTTAACGAATATCAAAGATTAAACCAACAAATTCAAACTGTTTCTTCACAGTTTAGCTCTTTTACTGTTTTTGAAGAAATTGGAAAGTTGGCCAAAGTGCAATCTGGAAACATTAACATCTGGAAAGTACATACAGAAGTAAATTCCGGATTTTCAATACTTATGCCACCAACAAGAAGTGACGATGAAATGTAGCATGTTAGTTGACCAAAACCTAGCCTACATTGGTGACTGATTTCGTTTGGGAAACTTCAGAAGCGTTTGTAAAATTAGATGGGAAGAAAGAGATTGAGAGCAACAAGAAATAAGCAGAATGTATATTTTTATCTACACTTTGAGAATACAAAATACTTTCTCTTGTTTGAATGCCTACATTTCTTATTAAAGGCCTGGATCTGGGGAAATCAAATAGAAATCTCCTTGACTCTGTATTGGAGTACTCAGAAAAGTGTTAGGGTTAGTGTGGTCGTGCATTGTATGCATGCCGTGCATAGGTTTAGTCCATATCATTGACTCCTACAGGGGCCAATGCTTCATCAAACGAGCGCTCTTTTCCTGCATTTTACACGACATCTAAGCCATGATGTCCAAAGATAGGTTCGATCCATTTTAGCGGGGGTTGTCTGTCTCGTTCTGAGAATGAGTAATCAACAAAGCAAAACAAGATTGCACCTTCTTGTCTGACCTACTTCAAAATGCCATTTGCTTCTATTCGTAAACGCATTCTTAGAAGGATTGATGACCTACAAAGACTTGGGAGTGGTAGTTGTGTGCTTACGAAGGAAGAGGAACAGGAACTGCACGATTTTTATGCGATAGAAACTATGTTAAGCTCCCACAGAATACAGGACGAGCTGGAAAGTAAGGATCTTGTTCTTCAGAAATTAACGTTTATAAGGGAGATCTGCAGTTCAAAATCTAGTATCCGTTTAGATTACGAGTTACAAGAAGAAAACAAAGAATACCCATATTGTGGTGCGCAAACCATGTGTAGGTACGCGTTGGATCACGCTCTTTATGACTCTGATGACCCTCACATACTTCACGCTGCAGTCAAGGGATTTTGTTCACTGTTCGAATCGAGCAGAGAAGTCAATGGATATGACTGGACATTTTAGGACAATTTGATTACGACTTTCAGACATAAGCTTAGCCTCCGAGGCGTAGATGATAAAAGATTTTTGACTTCGTTAATTGAACTGTTGCTGGGGATTATGAAAGTAGTTCATAAATTTCTTTCTGAAAACAGAAGCATTGACTTTCTTGCTGTTCGATTTCAAACATTAAATAGTATCATGTGTGTTTTCGATCCTGTTCTTGTTGCCGAAAAAGAGAAAATTTTAGGTACTGATACTGAGAGTGACAAGTACTCAACGCTAGAAAGGATTATGCTACTGCAAAAGAGTGCAGCAAAGCTACTCCTTCTTTTGAACAACGACAGTCCTCTTTATGCATCAGAAGTAACTTTTTCAAATATAAAACTAAGTCTGAAAAAGCTTGCGTTCCATGACTTTCTGCTGAAGAAGGATATAATGAACACCATTTCCAGAATTAGCTTCCTTCAAAAAGGATTATTAAAGTTACTTTCCAAGTTGTTGACAATTATACTGAAAGCTGAAAATATATCAGAAGACCATGCTATCATCTCTTTTGTCGAAATGACATTCAAAGTGTTAAGTGCAGATATGATTACAGGTCATGCTGGAATGCCTAGACTAGCAAATCAAATCAATTTTGAAGACAATATTTCTAGGGAAGTGTTCCTTGTCATACTCAAGATGTCACTTGTTGCTGCACAATTACAAGGTAAAGTTGTTCAACCAATTATCCATTCCACCAGAGCCTATACTTTGCAGAGACTTTGCATCCTCTTCCCTTATATCTCATGTCCTACAAGTAGCAGATCTTCACCTGCCAGAATCTCTACCAGTTCTTAGCACCCCCATTCGCTGTTTACTGACAACCACTGATAATGTGTCTGCCATCTTTTTTTCTTCAGAGCTTTGATTTTACAGTTTCATGCCCTTGCTGACACCATCCACAGATCTCTGTGGTGGTCCTAGCTTTTGGCCAAGGAGGCATAGTCTACAAGTAAACAGGAGAGTTTGAATTGGGAGTTACCTTCTGTTAGCCTTTGACTGAAGAGCCTCCCTGCAAGGTAGCAACAAGTGTGCTCATTAGTTTCTCCCTAATCCAACTCCTGAAAGGTTACAAACAGTGTGGTACACCGTCAGAGCCAAGTGGTAGGTTGGATTAAGCCCTCCCACCTCTATCAACATTACACAGACAGAATATCAGTAGGGTACCAGTCTCTGATGTGGAGAACGTCAGTAATAGTGGTACTAATATCAATAATGATTATGATGAGGAGATGATAAGTAAAGATCGTGATGATGATGATGATGATAAAAATTATTATCATTAGGTTAATAATGATATTGGTATTGTTAAGTTCCTATCAAATGTATTATTGAAATGTTGGGTTTTTATCACACTTTATTGCAACTTTTCTATTTTATTTTTCAGGTCATGTACCTATATCAGTACAGTGGCCAATTAATGCACTTGTCAAGTATTTTCAAGGGGATGATATACAAGGACATACCAAAGTTGTGCAATTACTAATTGACCAGGATGACCAGCTTTTTGAAGGACTTCTCCTTTTGCTGCAATTATACAGACTTCGGGATAAGTAAGTTTTTTAATCCCTTACTTATCTTTTATCTGCCTAAGTATATGTGCATAGCTAATTTGCCTAGCAATTGAATAAATAACTGGTAATTACTGTTGAACTGTCCTGACATTGTATAGCTTTACATGCATTAGATTACATTATGATTTAAAATACTTCACTTCTTAATTGAGACTTCAGCATTCGGAGTTCGGCAATCTCTTCATCTTTTTCTTGAAGTGCTTTAATCGCAATGGCAATGAGGCTTGTATAATCAACCGATTTATATCCTTGGCCATCGGTATCAACCAACTCAGGTAGAACTTCTTCCAATTCCTGTGCTATTACTCCATAATGTTTTCTTGAGTCGAAATTACTCTCAGGAAATTCTTTTTTATTCCAGACATAGCTGACTGGGTTAATCTGACCTATTGTCTTTGCAGCATCCTTGATTTTTATAATATTCTCTTTCCAACGCCGATCTGAGCCATTGAGACCTCCACTGGAATAACGAATGCTGCCATTTATGTCTAATGTGTACGAAGGGTCAGTTCTCTTGATCCCTAAGTTGCCGTTATTCTTGATTGTAACTCTCTCTGATAAGTTTCCATTATTCAGTGTATAAAAACTTAATCCGGCATCCTGCCTATCAGAAAGACCATACCATCCTGTCCCACTCGAATTATAATTAAGGACTGATATTTTTCCCATAACCAATTCGGAGTTTGACCCTCTATAATTGAAATCAATTGACTGTATCTCATTTCTATAAGTCGCTAGCCCGTTATAAGTATTAACAGTATGCCGAGAACTATTCTGATTGATTCTAAGAGCTGTGGCACCATTATCAGAACCACCAATTTCAAGCACCGCACTTTTTGCTGTACTACCAATGAAAACCCTCCCCGAAGTAGACATATTTCCTGAAACATCTAAACTTTCTATTGGAGCTGAATTATTAATACCAACTTTACCACTCCCAAAATCTCCATAAATCAACGGTGTACTACCAATACCATTATGCACACTAAAAGTGCTGTTTGTAATCTTGACATGTTCAGTTCCCACTACTCCCATTTGGATATTAGTATCAATGTCAATGCTGCCCTGGGAGAAGGCATTGTGTAAAATGGCTCCAAAGGCCATTGCGATCAAAGTAATTTTTATCATCATCTTATTCTTATTTAAGAGATTGGCTACACCTCAGTTTACGCCTCATAGAGAGGTCAACCATATAATAACTATCTTAAAAAACTTTTTATCAGCTTATATTTCAGATAAAATTCTCAAAAAATATAACGGTTGAGTAGCAAGTGTCATTCAATTCATAAACTTATACTACCATTTGGGTGAAATTGAAGAACGAGTCTGACCTATTGCGATAGCATATTAGAAAAAGTTTGATAACATAAAAAATGAAATATATAACTGTTTAGCATTCCAACCGTTTTATTCC
>JAAAKL020005311.1:0-19516 GCA_010016065.2 Carybdea cf. marsupialis auct. non (Linnaeus, 1758)
TCGAAGATGGTTACAGTGAAGAGTTCCTTGTGCAAGTTGGAGTTCATCAGGGTTCTGTGCTCAGTCCCCTCCTTTTTATCATGGTAATTGAGGCTCTATCACAGGAATTTCGTGCTGGTGTTCCTTGGGAGAACCTGTACACTGATGATCTCGTTTTTATCACTCAATCACTTGAAGAGTGTATTGAGAGGCTACAGATATGGAGATGTGCCATGAAAATGAAGGGTCCTCGGATAAACACAGGAAAAACCAAACTTATGATTTGTGGGGAAGGTCTCAATCTCTTGGAGAAGTCGGGTAAATTTCCATGCGCTGTCTGCTGCAAAGGTGTGGGCAGCAATAGCATTTTCTGTCTTGGCTGCAAATACTGGGTGCACAAGAGGTGGAGTGGACTGAAGCGACTCAAAGAGAATAGCAATTTTCAGGTGTGCAAGATGCCTAAGACAACAAGAGTGAAGACTGCCTGGAAGAAGTTCCGTAAATTTCAACCATTGCTGACCTCACGCCACCTCTCACTTAAGTCACGCGGACATGCATATGTGACATACGTTCGCAGTGCAATGCTTCATGCCAGTGAAACTTCAGATTTACACCGTTTGCAACGTAATGATAGGGCCATGATCAGACAAATCTGTGCCGTAAAACCTATAGATATAACAAATGTTCGTTCGAGAGATCTGCTAAGGCACCTAGGCGTAATGGACTTGCATATTATTTACGTGAAAAGAGACTTCTTTGGTTTGGGCATATCGAACGCTCATCCAGTTTCATCAAGAACACTTCTAACTTGGAAATTCCGGGCAAAAAGGGGAGAGGCCGTCTTAAAATTGTCCTGGAAGGAAACGCTACAGAAAGATCGCATAACGTGGAAACTCTCAACCATTGATCCTCAAGATAGAGAATCATCGAGGTCAAACGTGAGATCTGCCATGCGTGCAGCTAGCCAGCTATCTGGAAGGGAACTCCCTGACGTGGATCAAGTCCTTCACCCTGCACGATAATCAAAAACAACCGATGGTAAGGTAAGGTAAATATCAATAATGGGTCAATGACGCAACCGAAAAAACAGTTGCTTCCCAAACTTCCAAAATTGCAGAGTCAAACAACGCAGACAATATGCTCCCAGGAATCGTCCATCCAGCATGGAAAGGCAATGCTATCAGAGTATCGGACCACTTACTTGTTTTTTATGCATATTCACATCAGCCCTTTCGCCACTAAATAAGTCCAAATCTATAGGGCAACCTGCCTGTTATTTCAGAGCTTCTTCCGTTTTCACATATGGAATCATGATATCTGATATTTAACAGGAGGGCTTTCATTTTCTTCATTTGTGACACTTTCCTGGAGGAATTGAGGGTTGGTAAACAAATAGAGGGAATTCAAACCGTTGATGAGGCTTATTTTACGTTATGATCATGCTTTTTACAAAGTATCAGAAGTTAAACGTCTTTTAGACTTTTTAACTTAGAGAGATTCAATTTTTTGTCTTATCAATCCCAAACCATACTCTGCCTCGTCACAATCTGGATCTAATTAACAACAAACTGATTTATAATATATGTCCTTTAACAGGATCTTTGCTTAAATATCAACAACCCTAAGACAATTCCTTTTAAGATACCATCTTCTTTATACGATGATAATTTTCCGCGTCCTCTTTCTCAAATCAAAGTCAATACATTAAGAGGAACTCCCGTATTATTTAATCACACGATTTTTCCGTGTGAGCCAAACAAAATTCTATAGTTTCATTAAACACCTATTTACTTAACAGTGAACGTAACAGTAGGGGAATCCGGACGGTGACCTTAGAAATTGCATATGCACCATTGACAGTTGTTCGTATGTTGACAATCATAGGCTTGGTTCTGTACTCCCTGTGGTCATCTATTGTCAGTAGCAGCTGCTTTGTTGTTACCGTAGAAATCAAACTAATCTTAGCTTGATGTGAGCCCTTAAGAACAGAAGTGTTTACCAATAATAGACATCTTCGAGTTGTATGAAATATGATGATGTGTCTGTAACATCCCCAATGGTTTGATAAGGAAGAAAAGAGTGAGCATGAATGTAAAACACGTGCTCTTTCTGGTCCTAATGTACTCAAAATGACACAGCAACATAAGAGCAGAGAAAGCCAATGATACGTTGTCACATGATTCTTTAATAATGCAAACGATGAATCTCTTGATGTAACCAGGCATAACAACTATGCTAAAATCTACCAATTCTACTCATAGATCATTTTGACTTCAGAGAAATAGAATACAAACATTTTTAGCAGTCTATCACTGTTATCCGTCCTGAGTGTTGCACGTAAAACCTAGTTTGGTGTGTGGAATGACCTCCTTCGTAGAGAAAATTCGACTGCTAAGGGTCCAATGATATCGTAAATAAATTACGAATATTGTTGAGTGTACCTGGATACGTGATGCGTACCATATCAAAATCTATGATTTACAAAAATTGCGTTACATAAATAAAGTCACGTTGATGCTGCTTCAGGTTCGCGTTTGCTTTCGCATCTTGTACTACGTGGTTTGACGACTACTACTAGACAGAAAAAATGCAAACAGTAAAATGTGGACAAAGCTAAATATGTAATTGCTCCGTCGGTGAACGGCGGCAATTTTTGATGTGTTTGTTGTGTGTTGTTGTATTGAATAATAGAGCAATGAAACCAAATCGTCTCAAGGAACATCTACAAAAGAAAAGTTCAGAGAAGAAATTTTCTTGCTACCTGAAAACATAGTTAGAAACAATAGACTACTATAATTTACAACCAAGGACTGGCGTCGTCTTATGCCGTTTTCGTTCTTATTGTACATTTATATATGTCCTTATTTGTTAGTTGTCCTGCAACAGGAAGGTGCCTGTAATATCAGTGAAAAGAGGGCGTTCATTTTCAAATTAAACATCAAGGAACGACAAGGAGTTTTTTGCTCCTGATTGTATGGAATATGAAGAGCAGGGTTCAGGTCTTTGAATTTCTGTAGAAAGCGTCAACAAACCTCGTTCGTTTTGGAAAGAAAAAAGTATCGTCATCAACATAACTAAAATAAAGAAGTTAATGCAAACTTTGTCTTTATGGAAGCCCACACAATATAGTCTAGAGCTAGGAGAGTCATAATCATGTTACAATTTACACGTTTCTCAATAACACGAGAGGCCGAAAAAGAGTCACTTTTACATATGATATTTGAAACAACATATTGCACTCTACTTTATTTCTGATCTTCTTCCTTATACATTGGCAAGGTCTTCATGCAAGTTATTAGTATATTAACCTCTGTGACTCCTCAATGAAAGCATTATGCTGCCGTCTCTCTCCGTTTAAAACATTTAATTATTCGTGTGGCTTTTAACATGAATTTATGATAAGAGAGGACAACGAACCGATACCAAGACAAAATAAGCAGACCAGATACGAAGTCGGTTTCTACAAGAGGTTAGCATATCAATCTAATTACTAAGCTATATTGCTTTAAAGTCAAGATCCTTTATCATAAGCATCGACATTCCACCGTATTGAATATAAGGGTCGATCTCCCTGCGCTATGTGACTTTACACGGGTTCCATTACTGACAGTGGCATACTTACTTGTAGGTCACCACGGAGAACCCTGTCCTGATCCCTGGTCCAAATACTGTTGTTTCGGGAACAACGTTTGGTTTTCTAAATACCAAAATCGACATATAATCCGCAATTGTTTCATTGTATCCTGTGTACTAACGAGACAATACCCTTCCAATTTTTCAAGGCTACTTCTTTGTAATAACGATTTCCTTGTTGTGCACCCTAAATTCCGAAGTAGAATATCAACAATAATTT
The DNA here is from genome assembly GCA_010016065.2 of Carybdea cf. marsupialis auct. non (Linnaeus, 1758). Classification (NCBI taxonomy): domain Eukaryota; kingdom Metazoa; phylum Cnidaria; class Cubozoa; order Carybdeida; family Carybdeidae; genus Carybdea; species Carybdea cf. marsupialis auct. non (Linnaeus, 1758). Next base: position 3,833 of record JAAAKL020005311.1, read on the forward strand.
TCTTGTACTGTTCAAATTCAAAGTTTGAAACAACTAGCAAAATATGTAAGGCACTTTCTACCTATCACAGCCTCGCTATCGAGCTGAGGCGCGAAATGGCCAAAATAGTGGTTACTGATCTGAGCCAGGCATGATATGATCATCAATGTGCCTCTAGGGACTTGACTCGGCGTATTCTGACATACAGTTTCAGATTCTGATTGTACGTCTAGTAGTATATTTTTGAAAAAGGAGAACATTCCAATTTTTAAGATTATAGAAGATCATAGTGTGTATATATAACTGTCCAACGTTTAGTTCACAACTTTTAAACTACTGGCGATAAAATGAAACGTGCTGCTCCTCATTGTCATTATTGACAATAATAAGCAAAGGTATGTTTTTTTTCCTGTTCTATGAAACATCTGCCTTTATTTTTAGAAGAGCGGTACTAAACACAATGATAGTAGCCATCACGGAGCGCATCTCCATAGCTTCTATCCTTCCCCCATGCCTTTGCTTATGGTTCAGCAATCGCTTTCATACATAAGCTTAGACCAAACAAAACACTTCAAGAATTCTTCCACTTGATTGCTTCTACTTCCATGACCCAAAATATGTCCCATCGGGCTTGCAATGTTCTTCATCATTACCACCACTTTTGTTTTATTAACATTGATATTCAAACCTCTATCTTCACTTGCGATTGCTACTGTCTCTACTAATATTGCAGCTTAATTTCTGCAATCTGTAATTAATGATATTATTCACATTTCTTCCCCCGACAGTAACTCCACTGATTTCGTTTCTTTCTTTCATTGTTACTTCACCATAGCGGTTAAACAAGTGTAGGGACATCACAAAACGCTGTCAGTCACTCCGTTTAGTACTACAGTTGAACCTGTCTATTGCGGGCACCTGCGGTTCCTGGAAAAAGTGTCCGCTATGATCAGGTGTCCGCTATGATCAGGTGTCCGCTATATAGAGGTTTTCAACTAAATCTGCCTAAAAAATTAATCCTAATTCATTAATCTGCCTAATTTCGCCAAGAAAAGAAGAACAAAAAGATTCATTAATTCATAACAATGTTTTAAATTTCATATATAAATCTCAATAATAAAGCTTTAACAAGTTAGGGAGGATTTGAAAAAGTCACTTGTTCAAATACTTACTGTATCATGAATATTATCGGTTTATATTCTTCTGACAACTCAGGGACTACGAAGCCACAGGGCTAGTGGGAGCTTTAATAGGAGTAAAATACGAATGTCCGCTAAACACAGGTTAATTTTAAGTCAAATGTTCACGCGGTTCCGAGAAAATGTGTCCGCTATAACAAGTGTCCGCTATAAAACTATACGCTATATAGAGGTATTTCAATGAGAATTTGACCATGATTAGACCCGTTCCTAACTAATGTGTCCACTATTACCAGGTGTCCGCTTTATAGCATGTCCGCTATAGACAGGTTCGACTGTAGTTTCATTTTGTGTGTCACACCTCCAATTTAGCTTCGTCGAGCCATCGCCTAAGTCCCACTCATAATGAGACACCAGACTAAGAGCGAACCTGGCCAGGTAGCTGAACCAGGAGACTGCTCCTAGCTGCACACCTCCAGAAAAAGAGTTTAGAGGGGTGACACGCCAAACGAAACTATCGCTTGAAGTTATCTCTATTTTCAAGTACAGTTCGGTTGCCGCTTTATACTCTGCCACTACAGCTTTTTGTTTCCACCTTCACTGCAGCTTTCTGGATTTAATACAAGTTCTTGACCGTTCTTAGATCCTTTCCGTCAACTGCGATGTTTTCCAGCATCTGCACCAATTCTACATGTTTCATTCTCTCAAATCCTTCCTCGTAATCTATAAAGTATAGACATAGATTCTTTTGCATTTCTATCACATTCTCTGCTAGAGTTCTAAGAGCAAATATGACATTCACAGCTACCTTTCTATACATCCGATAGATCCGGTCTTATCTTATTCCTTAATCCAGACATTATTTCTATTAATATCATTTTTGTTGTATGGCTCATTATGCTATAGTACGGTGTTAGTTGCACTTTCGAGTTTCTTCCATCTTTGGTGACAAACAACGACTGCAAACAACGACTGGCACGTCTCCTCCGTCATATTACTACCGTCATAAATATCACTGGTAATTTCTGTGACCTTGTCAACTGCAAAATCCCCTAGTGCTTGCAGCATCCTCACAGACATACCATCTCCTCATACTGCTTTTCCTCTCTTTATTTCAGTCATGGCAGCCTCCACTTCGTCCCTCAATATGATGGGTCCATCCTCATGTTCTCTTGTAGTGACCATTGTGTTTCTTCCACTGTAAATGATCATCACGAACAATATGACAAAAGTCACTAGCGCATTTCCTTTTTTCGTCTTGCAAAAGAGTTTGTTCGAATTTTAGAGTTTTGCAGCAGAGTAACATGTAAAAATATAAAAACTTGAATACGTCGTATTCTCATCACAAAGTATCCGTTCTAGATTGGCGAACCATTAAAATCTTATCGTATGTATAGCCGTTCTCGCGCTATACTCTTACCGTGACATTTTCAGTTTTGTGTTAGGTACATCATTCAGCCGCCATTCGGTGCAAGATGGGGCTAGTGGGAGTCTCGGGAGCAGATCTCTCTGGTTTACCCACATAGATGGGTGGCTGCTCAACCCTATGCTAACTGGGTTAAATTGAGAATTCTCAGGGCTGCGGAGGGGGTGTTGGTAAGGCAGAGGGCTAGTACGCCGCAGTTATTTCCATGCTAATAACTATGAATACTGGTTATTTAGGTATGAAATGTACGAGGTATGTTTATTTACCTATTAGCTGAAGAAAAATAAGTTTTTAAATTGGAGGTGATGACGTCACATGAAACCGGAAGTTGACAAGTAACATTATAAAACCCATTGATAGAATAGCGTTTACCACCGAAACGTAAATAAACTTAATTCTTAAGTTTAAAAAGTAATGCAGATAGTGTCGACGGCTAGAAGCTATTTCATGTGCAATTTATCTGCCACGTACCAATTAACCTGTCTTTTCATCGGTAGACATTTCGTAATGTTTATAGGGGACTCTTCGTAGGGGTAATCATGACGTCATCATCAGCAATTTTTCGGAATCATTTTTTTTACCATCCCTGATGAAGTTCAAGAAAAGTCAGAAAGTTTGAAGAAAGATCGGAGAAGCCGTTTATGAGATATTTGGGAGATGTTAAACAGTGAGCCTCCTTCCCCAGTCTAGATAAGGGTAAAACTCTCTATAAAATGTTACTTTTAATCTTGTTGGGTGCCTTTAGTTTGAACAAGGGGAGCAATGTGGGATTTGGCAAGTCGTCATTGAGTGGGCCCCCATGCTCATCCCTTCAGTTACATGACTGTTTTGAAGTTTACTTTCAGGTAATAGAATGGATTTTATTTTTATAATCACAGGTGGAATCACCGACAGTAATATTTGAAACATTTAAAATGTTCAACTGCACATGCCACGCCTTCAGTAAAAGATTATACGTGTAGCCTATGTCATTACTTGGCTACACCTTCCGTAATACAGGTGCTCTTATGGCGATAAACAGTTAGTGTCAAAAAAGCACAATATCAGCTGAAGGTTAGAGCCAGACATCTGCTATGCCACAATCTGGGATTTCAGTCTTTTTGTAGGAACTTTTGAATGAGACACGTTGACTCACGTCATCTGAGAGTAACTTAAGGACATCAGCAACTCATTAATACGAGTGAAAATTCTGGTAAAAATCTTTTTGATTAACAAACCTGAAGGTTCTTGTCAGCATTACCTTGATATCACGAAAAGGATGTTTTGCGATTGAAGTTAAATGACAGCAAGTGTCATTACAGGTTGTCTTTTGTGTGCCAAACTCGAGTCTTCGTCCACTCTGCTATAATAACGTAGGTACCAGCTGCTCGAACAGACATGAAATATAAAGGAGAGGTACTGAGCTATCGTATGCGCATACCCAGAGGTTCTAGCGTTGCTATTAGAAGAGCAACATAGACCAAACTGGGGCCTCTCACAAAAGTATTTTGAGTACAAGGCAAATGCAGCATCCAGATGTGTCTTCGTTCCACTGAGCATATCCCTTTACTTTTTCCTCACACTTACCGTTTTAAAGATATTGCCATTTTATTTTCAATAGCTAGCAAACAAGCTAGCAAATTCAGTCTTTCCTCAATGGTGATTAGCAATCTCTCTGCATTACACTACGTATCTTCGGTTAAGTTGAGAGTTGAACACCTGCACTACGCTTTTCGGTGTAATGATTGACGCACGAATAAGTGGTGTTGTAATCTCGTCTTTTTTACGTTTTGAACTTGGATCTCAAGCTTCATTATATATGTCATCATCGTTGTATTGGAATTCCTTTTTCCTGATGATATTAGTATCGATGAACTCGTCATGCCTGCTCTCCAGTTTGCCTTCAAGTTCTTCAAAGAGAAGGTTAAAATGCCTGATGCATGTTGGTAAGGAGCATTTAGCGCTTGTTTAACCATACTCTATTCGGGATTTTTTAACAACAGATTCAGGAGGAGGGAAGCTTTTTGACTTCCCCGATGTAACTGTACAAAAGGAAGTTCCATGTCACTGACCTTCGGCACACTGTTTTGTGCTTTCTTGGTAGTCATGCACTGTTTCATGACGTTTTTTTTCGACAATGCAAACCAGTATTATTGTAGTAGTAGATAGTGATGAATTAGAAGGGTTTGTTACGTTATTACAGAATTGGTGCAAAACCGCCTTGCTTTGCCACACGAAATATTTAGGTGGATTAGCGTGGTCCTTTACTATTACTACTTGACTTCGGGGGTGGGAGTGGGAGCTAGGATGTCAGAGCTATAGTTCTTTGACATTGGCCTTCGTTTCTACTAGGGTCATATGACAGTACTGGGTCGACATAAAATTTTTATTGAACTTTTCCTTCAAATTTGAACTGAGGAATTTGACTCCACATTTTATCCGTTTGTAGTTACACTTTTTACCAATATTCGATCACACTACAACTTTTCAAACGTAAACAATAGCCATTTTTCCAAACATTTATACCTAGAAATACCGCTATTAGATGACAGGTTGAACAAAGGTATAAATCAGAATGTTTCACGTCTTTAACAGGTATATGGGCTACATAGCAAGCAAACCTGTGCTAGGGAAGCAGCAAGCCCCCTCCCCTCTGAGAAGAACATGGTTACCAAGGCCACTAAGAATGCATGTGAATGCAAGCAGTAGAAGACAGGTGTTTCTTGGTTTGGGAAGGGCAACTAAACAAAGCATTTTGGTGAAGTAATGCATTATCTTATTGGCAATGTCATCGTATCAATAATTATTGTATATCCCGCTGTTAATAACGACTAAATTCCAGCAGAGGCATTAGCATGTTCTTAGTGGTGATTTAACGGGCCAGATGGCGTTAGTGCTAGTCTCGTGTTGATAGGCAACTGTAAGATATAAATGCTATAGATAACCCCATATGTAGTAGACTAGCAAAGAAGCTTGCAACTTAAAAACAGATAGCGCAACTAGTTTCTCTAAACAAGTTTAGGTGTATTGGTAAGAACCATAAATCTAAAACGAACTGAATTTGTCCAGATTGTAATGATAAAATGTTCCCTTGAAAATGTGGCCACTGCTGAGATTAAAGATAATTGACAAAGCATTTATTATAATCCAGTTGGATTAAGAGCCAAATTTGTGGTTAGCTCTTCATTTTCATTCCTTTAATTATCAACTCTTGAAGTTAAAGAAATCAGAACGATAACAGTGGTATGCGCACTATGAAAGAGAATGGCAGCTGAGTTTTGTAGTAATTAAAATCTCGCTGCATTATTTTAGGTCATTTCAGTCGTATTGACTGCGCTTTAGCACAATTTGTAAAATGCGGAATGACAGAATGTGCGCATACCACTGCTAGAAACAGATTTAATAAATCCAAATATTTTTTGTTTTAGCACTCTCTTTTTAAGGTTGAAAAGTTCCAAGAAAAAGGAGAATAGGAGACCCTAGGAATCGAAGCCGTTACTCACTTTATCTCTGTGTGTAACTTCACCAACCATGATTACGTACACTGCCAGTTTTAGGAGGGGTGGCGACTGTGCCGCGGCAAAGGGCTCCCGCACCTAAGATAGAAATTGGGGGCTACGAACAGCTTCATTCAGTACACTCAATGACACTGAAGGGCCTCCAAATCATTTTACGGCACAGTGGCCCATCTTACCAAAAACCGGCAGTGATTACGTATTGAATTGAGGACCAGCTCATAGCTCACCTTAGTGAAATGACTTTCGCACTAAATAATTGTATTATTATTTACTTGATCTTGATCCTTCAACTACCTCTTATTTTGTTCATATTGTATGTTTTCTTGTAGCATTAAATGCATTGAATGGTAATCTCTAATCATTTCTTTCTCTGGTTGTTTGCACGGAAAGATGGACATCAACAAAGAACTTATGAATGTAGATTATTAGCCAAAACGTGGTATTCTTGTATTAAACTTTTAGCAAATTAATTGATAAGAAACTCTGAATTTGTCTTGCAAATAAACCTGGTAAATACTGAAATTGCTTTTTTACAAACTAGCAAACATGTAACCTGGTGCTTTTGATAGTTGCGAGTTTAACACTTCTGTGATTAAATAATATCAGGGCTTACAAACTTAGCGTTTTTTTGATGGAGCAATGTTGGTGGTTAAAGACTGATGACCACTTCGATTTAGCAGTTTATTCGTAACAAATTGTTAAAATAATACGGGCTATTGAAAAACTGATATGTTAATTTAATATATTTTGTAGTAATATTTTTTCAAAGAAAGTTTACTGTGTTACTTTATTACGTAAAACCGGAGGGCACTTCACTATGGTTTTTGAAAGGATTTGAAATTTATTCCTTCCATACTTACGTAGAAAATTGGCAGGAAACCTCCATGTTTTGTTGTTCTACTAAGAGCAATACGAATAATAAGGCGAGTTTGCGATTCTTCATCATCTTTGGCAGTAAAAAGCACGCTGACTCTCTTTCCTAGCGACACCAAAGCAGCTTCTTTTGGAAATCACTGTCGAAACTAAAAGACGTAGTTAACTTCCAATCGGACGCTTGTTCTCCCAAACTGGCTTAAGCGCAGTTTGAACTTTCTAAACCATAAGACACTACCTGCTCTTTAAACCATCTTCCCTATGGATTCTCAAAGGACGTTCGGAGCCAAGCAGCTAGAAATAATGCTTTCTCTCTTCTTACTATTTTAATATGAGCAAGGAACAATGGAAAGTAAAAATGTTGCGTCTGAAGGTAAGCATTTGAAACTATTAGCGTAACAGTTATTTGAGAAAATGAAAAATTTTAACACCAGCTTTCCAAAAATATGCTATTTGACGAAGGTTTATAGTGTATATAGAGGGATTCATTATTCATCGACTGTTATCCGCTAGAGTATAAGGGCGCCTCTGTCACACTTTATTTTGTCTGCTCGAGGATTAGTGAGTGTGTGTGCTGTTTGCAGGTAGATAAGCTGCAGCGGCTTCTTGAGGATGTTTCGGCTTTTATGTCAACCGATGCTACAAGTGTTAACCTGAACAACTCAATAACGGGTGACTTATCTAAGCCTTCGGTGCTAATGTCCATTTTCTTGGCAATAATATCATCATGATCTACGATAACGGGGAAAACTTGGATATTTTTGTCTGCACAAGGATCAAAGTTCATCGTCACTTGCCCATAATTCCACTCAATAAAATCAATAGATCGCTCTGCCTGTCACATTACCGTTTCTATTATTGTATTCATAAAAGCATCCGTTCGTTGTTTGCTGCCTAAACGATTCTTATATGCACAATCGATTTTTTAATGACAGAATTGATTTGGCTTGTAATAAAAGATCGGACATTGGGTTACGCACAATAGCGTAATCCCTGCATGTTTTTGCATGTCCAATAGTCATGAAAAGATAAAACTGACAAAGAGGGATTTTTTTATCACAGGGAAGAAATGTTTTAAAAACCTTAACGTATCTTGAGGGTTCTCACTACTTCTAACATCTGGAAACACTCAGATTGTGTGGATATGACATCTCAATTGTCATAAAACATGAAAAATACCGTGTTAATAATTACCGTCCATTCCGTTACGGAACGTTTCTCTCAACGCGTGGTTGCTGTTGTTTGCTACGTAATTATCCCTATTGTTTTACCGAATATGTCATATGAATATGGGAGGCCAACAACCACTTCGATCCTCGGCCTTCCTCGTCAATATATATTATGACAACCTTCGCGATCTTTAGTATTCGAAATGCGTCATAGATGTTATTACTGAGGCTGTGACAGGGTTTCAGAAGTTCATTTTATCTTCTTTGTAACAGCAACATTAAGCAGTTTCGTTGCACTAACGTAGATAAAAATGCAGATGGTTGATCTCTCCTTAGTTGCTAAACTTTTAGTCTCATTGACTAGCTCAACAATTATCAAGACTTAAATGTTTTCCTATATTACTTTTGCATGAAAAGTTCAATGTTCCGACATCCCATTAAAACAATTTCAAAATATTAGAAACAATGTGCTCTCTTCGTGGACGACTCCATGTTAGGAAGAACAAACGCTTAAGTATACTTGATATTTACTTAATATATTGGACATGATGTATCACATCACAGTTACATCACAGTTTTTAAAAACGTATTTGCAAGAAGAAATATCTTATTACCTATAACTTTAATTGTCCAGTCCGTGAAATAAGTGCTCAATAACGTGACACAGCATACACAGCTGATACAACTGCGGTAGAGTATCTGATTAAACGGAACGTGGTTTCATGTTTTACCTTCTTTTTTATTAAAAAAATTCCATGTTTTCCCGCAAGCTTTGGTTATAATCAGAAAAGACCATATTTTGGCATCACATTGCTGATTACGTGTCGCTTTTTTTAGCCATGCGAACATCATCATCCACCGCGTCCTTACTACATAAAAAACTCATCATTCAAGAAAAACGTCCAAGCTCGATGTCTTAAATGATTGTAAAAGGAAACTTTTTTCCCGCCGGATAAATTGTGAAAAGACAGTAGTTGTGTTAAAAGAATATTTCGCACCTTTCAGAGTTCTGTTTGTATCCTTAATATACATTTCGCGTATAAGACCCTCTACTTTAATAGTGGCCTCTCTATTAGGTTACCAGCAGCCATGATGAGTTGCCTGGGAGTGTTACTCCTTTTTTTCAGTATCATAGACCACAAATTTTCTTATCGATATCACACGTGATATCGTTCAACTGCTCGATCGGAATAACGACTTACACATTACAGAACGAATTCCGACCAAAGCGACCTTAAACCTACCTATTACATGTATTCATCTTGCTTCAGTTTCATAAAAATTGACATTTGGAACAAACATACACTGCAGTTCCGCTACTGATTGAGGAGGTGATTAGCAGGAATGTTTAAAAGACCATTCCCTAAGCTTCTAGATCGCATGACCCATACTCGTGGTCGTTTGTAAACTACGACCCAAGCTGATCGCAGAAGCCGCAGAGAAAGAGAAAAACATAGTATGTATGATAACGAATGATTTGTTTCATCATGTCAAATTTTTTGCAAATTTTAGGTATTTTGAACACTTTTGCAAAATTCCTGAGCTTTCTCATTAAGGTTTGACATTTGACATAAAACTTTTAACGTATTTTGTTGTAAAGTGTTCTTTTGGGCAATTCACCGAGCCAAAGTAAAATCATCAAAATCAATCACTGCGTGGCGATCCAGAGTTGGAGTACCACCGTTAGAAAATTAATGCAGATCATGCAGATTAATGCAGATCATGCAGATTAAAATGTTCCGATGGACATCATGTCTTAGTGTTTAATTAACATGTTCTCTGTATGTTGTAGGATTTTCTTTCTTGCAAACTCATCCTTCAATGAAAACAAGCATTGACAAGTGGCAGCATAGTATTCCTCTGGAGTGATGCCATCTGCGAACACTTTGAGATTATCTTTTCATGGGAAACTTTTATATGTCAATTAACTTTTATATCAGCAAAGTAGACTTTCTAGACATAGAAAGGACAGGAGATGGTCTAGTATGCATAATGAAATTTTCAAATTGGTACAGCGGAACTTATTATACATAGCGTTACTTTGTCTAAAAAATATTACTTGCATTCTGTTACCTTGAGTTGAAACACTCGTAACATTAAGATAATCAATAGGCGGTGTATTCTTGGCTCTTGCTGTCTATAGCAAACTCCAAGTTGACCAACGTTTAAGTTTCATGAGCTTCTTGGGACCTTTTTGACTCCATTAGTGAAGGGGCAGGAGAATCTGGGAATTTTAGTACCTCCACTGTTTAATAATGATTGTAAAATTGCTTTAAATTATTTAATTATGTCAATGGAGATCTGTTTATCATGATATCAACAGTAAAATTGAATGAATAAAATTAAAAATTTCAAAATCATACCATCCGAAGTTGGTCATGCTTCATTTAGATTCCTTAGACGTCCGCTCGATCGAACTTTGAACTCTAGCAAAAAGTTTTCTGATGCAATTGCCTCCATCGAGTGCGTGTCTTGCTTCATTTCACGGACAATAGCCTTCAACATATTTTAAAAATAGCAATGAAAGAAGATGTTATCGGTCTCTGTTATGTTTTTCGTAAAACCTCTGCCTTACAGAGAATTATAGCCATGTCATTAAGAAAGGAAAATCAAAGAAGCATAGAATACAAGGACATGTCGAAAATAGTGCCTTACGCCGGATCTGCGCTATAATGAACATACTAGCAGATACATTGTCGGCCACTACCCATGATTATTTTGCAATATAGTTGTAGATGAGGCTGAACATGTAGCATGTGGAAAAGTAGAACCCTCTACTACTTGTCGATGGTAGTCGACGACATTAACCAATTAAATTTCTAGAATAGCAATAATACTGCCATGATCTCTCCATGCGTTGATAAGCAAAAAGTCATCGTGGCAAAAACTAACGGTCTTAACGCTATTACTCGGGACTAAATATCTCAAGTAAATATAAGTGTTACTGTTACTATAATGTGACATTTATGATGTCGTTGCAGCATTTGTTGAGGACAAATCCTGGCAAGTAGACATAAAGGGATTAACGGTAGCTCCAAGCTGCATGTTGAGTTTAGAGTGGACTTTATTACTGTGTCATATAGACCTGTCTTATTAGGTTGAGTTGACTGACTTTTGAGCTAGTAACATGCTACCATCATCGTGAGTGGTAAAAATGCCTAATGGCAAAGTCGTCTGATGGTCAGAATCAAGGAGAACAATGGTATTTTCAATCTTCAGGCTCGTGTGATAGTGAGGATTGCATGTCCAAGAAAGATATTGTTCCAGATACGTCTATTACATTGTCTCCCGCTGTGAGCACTCATCTATGAAACTTTTAAGCTTGTTTTGCTGCTGCATAAAGCGGTCTTACCAAGAAACCTCCTATGTCCTTAACGTTCTAGTATGCGTCGATATAAAGCACGGTTACGAATTCGTAAAAGACAGAATATCTCTCATAATGTTATCCTTGTTTAGGTTTTCTGGATCACTTCCCTTTCCCTACCCCTTTCTTTCCGCTAGGTAGCGGCGCAAAATCATGCCTTTAGAATGTGAAAATCCAGGCAACGTAGTAGTAGTTTTGTATGGCGATCACACCTCAACGCGGACCTCCTCGAGCCATCTCATGTAGGCCTCACCACTCTCCAGCACTGCTGCGTATCCCCTATTGCTGTGACGTGAAAATGTAGTACCAGATGGTCAGTATCTTGAGAGGCGTGGCCACACTTAGGGCACTCTGGCGTGGCTGTCACTCCCTACCTATGCAGGTTCCTCTGTGTTCTTCCAAGCAGGCAATGGCGGCACGGTATGGCCAATGTAAAAAACATGGTGCCTTAGAAAAGCATATTCAAAGTTTACTTTGTGCTCCGAGTGTTTTGCAGTATTGTAAATTTAGGGTATTGTATCTTTTAATAGCTCATCACTTCTGTTATGTTTTGCTTTGTGAGCGATCAAGCGAGGTGATATACCTGATCCTCTGCTGTGTCACACAAGGTTGCGAAAGCATGGAATGATGAGTACACTACTTTGGCAAGGGATCTGTCAGTTATTCGGGTTATTTGTAGAACTGTAGGAGACACCTCTAATGCAAAATGCACATATACCTGACAACTTTAAAGGCGACATTTAAGTCCTGAATAAACGGCACATACGTTTTGGTTCATGGGGCTCGAACACCAAGTTAGTGCCAAAACTAGTCAGTTTGTAGAAGTATAACAATCACGTAGATGGCGACACAAGGTCTTAATTACTACACGGTCAACAAGAAACAATAGATCAACACTTTTGTGACTTTATCTTCTTTATACAGTGCAGGGAAGCATACTTGACGACGTTTTGGGTATATTTAGTTCATATGACGTTAGTGATTGAAGGAGTGTATACTTTCCTTAATTATGATGGTGTCGTTGATCTGTAGATCCGAGACTTCTACTCGTCGCTCAGTTGCAAGTTCAGTTCTTACTCCAGTAGTGACCCCTAACCTCGTAGCTCTTGAAATAACCGCTCTCGATAATGTCCGCGTATTCGTTCTCCCTCAGTATCGACGCGCTCTATTACTCCTCGCTGTAAATTAAAGGGCAGCCTTTACGGACTAAGCTTAACACAACACTATTTGTTTCCATACTGATGGTATGGGGTTCTTGCATAATGTACTCGTGTTTAGAGGTGGAGCATTAAATGCTTTATTGCTAAAGCATTCTTGTAAGACCTCCCGTGGTGTTCTTTATCTAATATAGTTATTCATAGGAGAGCAAAGCTCCGTCCTGATTCTCATCTCTTGTTAGAGCGATGGTTATCTGGTCTCTACTATTCTTCCTCTTAAAAATGTTATTAAATGGCCTTCTCTCTACTCGAGTTTTCCTACATTTCTGGCTCTATCAAACAAGATGGTAACGACATCATTCCTAACCTATTTGACTTCTACTTTTCTCAGGGAGCTACATAAAGATGCATCCTTGTTAATTGTCATCATAGCCACGTTCCAGATTTACATCGAGGTACTATGAAGCACAGTGCAGTGTTATATGTTGCTCAAGGATACATTAGCAGGAGCGGGGTTCCCGTAACCCTTTGATCATGAACCAGAAGCTATAACGAGTCTTGCACACCGATGAAGAAATGTCTTAATGCAGCATTATTTTTAAATATAATCTAAATAGGATTTGAAGACTGCTTGCCGTATTAAAAATAGAAACAGTGAAACTAAACAATGTTTTCGTTTGATGTATCATATTTGTTTTTAACGGAAAATCATGTCCGACGTACATTATGATACAGGTTACTATCATTTCTCGTAATTTTGATATGAGATTGCTTCTTCCCTTGCTCAATTTACGTAACTTTTACTCGGATTTAGGGTAGTTAGTGCGCAAGGGAGCAATTTTTGGCAAGAAGATCATGGTGGATTCTTAAATATTCGAAATGATGTATGACAAAATGTTTAGAAAATGACTTAATCATAACGATTAATTACTGCAATCTTGAAATTTCTTGATGTAGACTAGAAGTTTCAAAGTATTGATGTATCATTTACGTAGATCATAGTGATGGGGTACTTTTCCCTTTGCTTCCTAAAGGGCGCGATCCCCCCCTACCTTTTTCTGACAACAGTTGCAAATGTCATTGCGTACGTTTGTAACTATCATAACAAACTTGTTTAGGTTAAAATAGAATGAAAATTAAGCGTAGAAGTCCCACCTCACTATATCAAACTGAAAGTCGTCTCAGCTATCTTCCTTCTCCCATTAACATCAACAATTCTGATTGATTTTACACGCTATGAATGTACGCCCAGCGGAGTGATCCATATCGCAAAAAAAAAACCGCGTCTTTTAAACTAGAAGAAGCTTCGTCACTCGGGAGTTCTCCGATTTAAATTCAGTTCATATTCAGAAAACAAGAGATTGGCAATATATTTTTTACCTACGAACAATCTGGGATTTGCAGCACCGTCAGAATTTTTTCAGATATATCCAAATATTGACAGGAGGTTCATTTTTATATAGCCTTCGACGTTCGAAACCACCACATGCAAAGAAATTTCTTAAATCGACAACAGCATTACATACCAATTTGATGATCTCCCAATCGCAAAACAGGACTGTATCACACTTACAGCCATCGCCAACTATGCGATTGCTAAACTGCTATCTCCAAAATTTCGTTCCCTAGAAAACAGTTGATATCGACTACGTTATTACTACACGGAAAGAGATTCTGGGCTAACAGAGATCTGCTACAAACATCAATTCAGCGCAGAACAACTTGTGTTGTACGTTCAACAGTTTGGAAAATAAATGCATTAACAATTCTCTGTCATTAAACAGGCCAAGTCTGATATCATCGAGGGGTTCTTGAAGCCATATACATAATAAGCACCAAAAGCCAGATCTTTGCCGGCAAAAGGACTTTCTTATAGACGTCTGTATGTTTTAGTCATGTTTTCGTTTACGTCCGTACTGTCAACTAATCAGATTTTAGATTTCCGACTATTTGATCCTCTCAGCTTTTTTATTTATGACGTAACGGTTCTGAGAAGATTCATACGAAAATAAGCTAGTTCAACCAACACCATCACTGGCCTTTGATGATCAATAATTAAGTTTCTCATCAAAACGTGACTCAGAAGTATGATGCATCAGTCCAGATTAAACCACCTTATTGTAAGAGAGGTGGGTAGCGACATTTGGACACGTTGTATCAATGAATGATTTATAGATGACATTCACTATTTATAGATAACAATGTTTGTACGAGATGAAAGTGTTGGGGAGTTTCAATTGACTTGTTTTAACTTTAGTTTCTTAATATGTACTCTAAGTTGCCTAAACGTATTCCCATCAAGTGTTAACATTTTTACGCTTTTCGCCCTCCTTGGAGTTTGTTCGAACATTACATTTCTGGATTATGAACATTTAACTCATTTCATAGGAAATGTTTTGCCAACATTTGCTGTTATATCGGTTCTCATGTAGACAGTAGTGGTATAGTGGTAGAGTGTCAGACTCCTATTCCGAGGATAGTGAGTTCGAACCCTAAACTTGCCTACAACGGTCCCGGAGGTACTGTGCTTGTGCAAGCATAAATAGGTAAGGATTCTCGTCCGAAGATTTCGGCCTTGCACAGGGTGAAAAAAAGACAGCTTGAAATGATTGCTAATCCATTATAAATAAACTTAGCTAAGTTCAAAATTTCAAAATGCAAGCTGGAAAACTTTGATTAGACTTTTATCAAGAAAAACGACTTTCATTTGTGTTTTGAGGTATTTTGTCATTTCGCACCCTCACCGTCTTTTCTTACCTTCCCTGTTTAGCAAAGGTTCAAGACCCCCAACCTCCTTCGTTATCTGAGATTTAAATGTTTATTTAGAGTTTTGGGTTCTGAAACAGAGAAGTTCTGAGATTGCACCCTCTATCTTCCACATAGCGATCTGAACCAATTTAACACAGCCAGTCACAGGTATGTTTTAACATTTCTATCTCTGAACAGACGCCTTGCACTGTAAATAAGCGGGTCATGTAACCTGGATTATACCCATGTCATCTGTACCTACATAAAAGACCATGTGCCAATGCAAATATACTTTTACTGTTGTGAGAGCGTTTGCCAGCTGTCGAGTTTCT
>JAAAKL020005313.1:0-19514 GCA_010016065.2 Carybdea cf. marsupialis auct. non (Linnaeus, 1758)
TATTTTTTAAACTTCAAGTCTAAAGTGATACTAGAGAAAAGTAAATATATCTTATAGGGGCCTCGCAGTCGTGGCCATTTGATCTACCAGTTGAATTGTGGCAACCAGGTGATCACATATTTCGCTTTTCTACAATCGCCACATTATGTACCAATCGTCAACATTGAAGATCGACATCCAGCTGTATTATTGGAGGCTAGCTTTGGAAACCAACCTCTCTTTGTATAGCTTTGCAGGTCACTTACTCCTCCTAGCTTTGGAGGCTAGCCTCTCTTTGTACAGCTTTGCTAAAGAGCTTATTAGGTCACTTACTCCTCCTAGCTTTGGAGACCAGCCTCTCTTTGTGCCATGCGGCTTGACCATGATAGGACAGACATCCGACGTATCAAACTGTTTCAAACCACCTATTAAAATATTTATTTTTTGATTTTCTTCGGTCTTTTCGGGTGTCTATTGATGGTGTGAAAATTAAATTTATGTTACATTTGTCTTTGTCAGTTGTTATATTTAAAGTCTTTTATCATTCTGTACTTCTGCAAAGTAGCCTATTAAATTTACAAGCGATTTTCCTTTTCTTTCGTTTTAACTTCAATTTTACCAATGGCATTGCTAAGTTGCATTCCTGTCTCATTGTTGTAAAACATACACTGGCCTTCGCCTTCTGTGGCTATTTTTTACCAGAGTAGCAAAATATTTTCCTCCAATATTGATATGTGTGTTTTCTGCCTTGCCCTTCCCTTTACGATTCTATACAAGCATCAGTCTTAACCATTTGAAACATCTGTGTTACCAAATATAACAATAGTTCTAAATACTTATCAATTACATAAACATATAGGGGGCACCACCCAACTAAATACAATACTTCTAAAGATCTTTTAACAACAACGATAAAGATAGATGGCAGTATAATGCAAAGGATTTTTTGAAATGACGTGTTTTTTGTCTCTTTGGCATTTTAAAACCCTCTGACGTCTTGTGAGAGGTAACAATTTATTATACATGATAAAAGTAGATTGAGTTCCCTTGTATTTTCCCGTTCAATACTTGAATTTTCTTCCTTCTATTACATTAATGATGTTTTGTTAACATTTGTTCCCTTGTAGTAACTTGGCACCAACTATGCAGTTACAACCACTGGTTAAAAAACCTTTGCCATTTTATCGGATTCAAGATATCAACAACTTTAATGTCTCTGTTCCTGCTGAAACATTTGAAGATCCAGAGGAAGGAGACACAAGATCTCTTACTTTATCCCTGTATCTTCAAGATGGCAGACGTGTGCCGCGGGACAATTGGGTATACTTATCAGATCAATCCTTTGTTGGTGTAATCACCAAGGAGGTTTATGATAACCAGCCCCCAGGGGGAGTAGGTTACACTTACAATCTTACAGCATTTGACAGCGAAGGACTTTCGGCTAGCACAAAACTCCAAGTTATCATTACAAAACAGCCCGAGATCCCATTGTATCAACGACAAGACACCATGTTTACAGAAAATGGAGATATGAGATACAAACTTGGAAACTCTGAAATTTTGTATCGCCTGTTCTCAGTTATAGCACCTTATCTTCAAGTGGAAGTGGGGGCCATCGTCGCTGTGAGGTTTACCATTACTTTTGTGGGAAGACGGGTGAATATCGATATTGCATGGAGTCTAAAAGACCTGGTAATGAGTGATTGCATAATAAACAACATAATCAGACTGAGACAAAAACTTGTGGGGACTGAAGCCGAGAGATACTATCAAACAATTATGACACCTCACTTTGTTCTAGAAAGAAGTCGAGAGTTCTTTCTAGGTAAATGTAATTACTTGTCAGGGGATCCACCGCAGATGGGGTTTAAGATCCCAACCTTATCCGCAACAGCAGGCATGTTCATGTCTTACTCTATCCCTTCGAACGTATTTGTAGCCCCAATAGGTAGTACAATGAGAATTAAGTTGGAGTTACGACTTTCAGCGCAAACTATCGTACCGAAATCTTATTGGATTCAATTGGAAGGAAGCTACACGGATTCAACACCATTAGCAATCAATGCTGCTCCAACTCTTTCAGCCGCTCAAAATGGTCAAGCGACATTATATCTAACAGCTCTGACGCCACTTCTTGAACAAAGTTCCCAGGTAATAAGCATCAACCTCCAAGGAGGAATGCTAGGCATAAACTATATGGTACTTCTTATTCAAACAAATGCTCCTACGATAATTTACACGACTTTTGCAAAGAAGTTCAACCAATTCCTTGCTACTTACCTTAATATCCAAATGAGCTGGATTGTAATTACTGAATTCAAAGTCAGCAACAATGAACTTAGAGTAAGCTTCACTATTCGAAACATAAGTGAGTCTCCGTGTAACAAAGCTAAGCTGGTTGCGTTATCATCTCTCATGGCAACCTCAACTGGTCAGATAAGTCCAGTTTTTAAAAATGGTCTTCGGGCTAATACCGAATTTAGTCCAACAGTCATACAACTAAATTACTCGGGGCCTTGCGACCCACCAACTATCGCAAAGCCAATTGGTATTTTGTCTGTTCCGATTGGTGGGATTTTGTACTATCCAATCCCACAAAATTCGTATGTTAACAGGGATGGTTCCAGCACGCTCAATGTTACTTTACTTTCTGTTAATAAGCAGACCCTGCCTAGGACGACATGGATACATTATGATTCAAGTTCCCATGTTATCCATGGGGTGCCCATTGATGAGCAGATTCCACAAGATTTTCGAATTATCTACATCCTTCGAGTTATGAATACGGGTGGTGGTTTTGTAGATGATGTACTGACGGTTCGGTTTTTGGGAAAGAGGCCAGAATGGAGTACACGATTTGGAATAGAGGGAACGGTAGCAGCATCAAGTGAGCCATTTGGGACATTCGTGTTCATTTTCGTGACAAAGTTGAATGCTTTTTTCAAGAGCGAGGGGAAAAATTTAACATATGTTCACAGGACTACATTTCTACCAAACAATGCAATAAATATCGTTTGGCAAAATCTCAGCCTGAGCACCGTACCTTGTGATTTGCAGGGAAGAGCTTTCTTTCGATTTAGCACGCAGCTGAATCCGGGAACAATTTCAAAGCCTTCTACTGCTTTTGACAATGCAATGAAGCCCCAGTTTTCAATTTCAGATGTTACCAATGAGAACGTTTCCCCTTGCAGCAACAGAAACCAAAATTTTCCTTATTCCAACCCTGTTTACAGAACCATTAAGGACCCCGTCGACGTTTATCCAACCGATATTAATGAGTTATCGATTCCTCAAGACTTATTTAAAGACGAAGAAGATATAGACTTGCGCCATATGCTTTTATACCTTGTTTTGAAAGACAAAGATTATTATGCTGCTCCCCAGGACTATTGGATTGCATTACAACGTAACCCAAGAAGACTTGTTGCTATCCCAAACGACAAGGCTTATGCAGAGAGACCTACAAACAATCGATATCTATTTTACTTAAGAACTTTTGACACTGGAGGCAAAAGAGCCTTGATTTCTGTGATTCGTACACTTCAGGGCATTCCTGCTTCTACATACTATAATGTAACAATGACGTTTAACGTGTTTGATATTGCACAAGAAATGAATACAGTACAACTCTCGTATATCTTGAGATTTATAAACACTTCAATGTTCGGTATTGCTTCTGTTTATGTACGTAGCTATCAACTCCTAACATCAAGTGGCTCTGTTGGAACAAGCATCTTAGTGTGGAGTCCGTATACAAATATGAAAGACAAATGTAACTTTGAACTCATCAGACGTATTAAAAGCGTCCTCTATAATCAAGGAAGATCACAAATGTCAGATATCTGGAAAGGGAGACTAGCAAAGTACTTTGAAGTTACCAGTCTACGAGATTCCAGTAACGGACCCTGCGGAATAACACCGCCCACTGTTCGTAACAGCTTACCGGTTATACAACTCCAGTACTGCGGCACCTTTGAATACCAAATACCGGCAGACACTTATCATGATGTTGAGGATGGGGACACAAGGAATCTAAAACTAGTTTTAGTTCAAGACTATGCGCAGGCACTACCTCTACATTCCTGGATGCAGTTTAATGAAAGTACGCAAACAATATATGGGATAGTTGTAAATAATCAGATTTCTCTCGTACTCGGAAATCAAACTAAATTCTTTTTGATAGCAGAGGACTCCAGTGGGCTCAAAGTCAATCAATCTCTGCGTTTTTCAATGACTGGAACACTTTCAAGGCATTCCTATAGCTTTATTTTTCAGGCGACGGTCGCATCAGGATTACGGAACCCATTTTACGAGCTGGAAAGGAAAATATCTTCATATATGAGTGGATTAGTTAGAAGTTTTACTGCTTTAAGGCTCTTTACATCTATCGGAGGCAAACAGATATTTGTATGGGCAGATTGTTCGATGCGATATGACCCTTGCGATGTTAACGTCATAAACCGTTTTCAGAACCAACTCTTTGAGTCTGATGGCTCCTGGAAGAAGTCATTCCTCGATTACCTCAAGCCTCAGTTTACGAAAACTAGTGCGAGAGAGAATCTTGAAGGACCTTGCCTGTCTAACGAGCCTCCCCAGCTTGTAAAGCCCATTGAGCCTTTAGAGGTATCAACATGCAGCTTACACCAAGTTACAGTGCCAGAAGATACATTTTATGATCGTGAACAAGGAAACACGAGAAATCTACACTTGGCGTTGTATAAAGAAGATGAAACGGTCATTGATAAGTCCTTTTGGATTCAATTCAACGTGACGTCTCAGACTTTGATGATATTAGCAACGTCATCCATCGGTAGTGAACTGAGTGGAGGACAAATCATTGTCACTCTGATGGCTACTGATTTTATGGGAAGTATTGCAAAACAGCAGGTCGTTGTAAAGGTTAAAAAGTTACTTGCACCTGATTTCGAAATCTCCGTGACATTTTCCTTTCATAAGAGCATCGCATCTAGTAATTTTGTAAAAACATTTGACATTATGAGGTCTTCTATCAAAAGTTACTTTGGAGACACCAAAAATACAGTTGAGTTTTTGTCTCTCCCTACAAATTTAGACTCAATTGTACCAGTAACGTCTATTTGGACAAACTGCACTATCACACGCACTAAATGTGAGAAACAATTAATTGATGCAATTAAAGGCAGGGTGGTTACTCAAGAAAGCGTGAATCTAACTTTCAAGGCGGCACTGATGCCATACTTTAATGTTTTGGGTGCAAAATTTGAACTGAAAGGTATCTGTAAAGATGAGGTCACACCACCACGAGTTCTAAACCCTATTCCACCACTAGAACTCCATTTCTGCCACGCATTGACGTATAAAATACCAGAAAATACCTTCCATGACAAGATCGACGGTAATACTAGGCAGTTGAAACTATCTATGACAACAGTCGGTGGCAAGCCTCTGAATATAGATTCAATCGCATATTTGGAAAGTGCAGAACAGACAATCCATGGTGTCATTTACGATGATATACTGGAAGATCATGTCAAGA
The DNA here is from genome assembly GCA_010016065.2 of Carybdea cf. marsupialis auct. non (Linnaeus, 1758). Lineage (NCBI taxonomy): Eukaryota > Metazoa > Cnidaria > Cubozoa > Carybdeida > Carybdeidae > Carybdea > Carybdea cf. marsupialis auct. non (Linnaeus, 1758). The sequence continues at coordinate 5,495 of JAAAKL020005313.1, forward strand.
CGCCCTATTCTTATGATTATAAGCTAACTGCCACTACAAAAAGAGGCTTATCGACAACACTCAATGTTCGAATCTTCATAAATGAGACACACCCAAATTCAAGCTACCAGTTAAGTGTGACATTCCTGTGGAATATGGGACCTCCATACATAATGTCAAAAATTTTGTCTGAGTTCGGTAGTTTGGTTGACAGTTACCTTAAAACAAATGGTATACATTATATCAAGGTAGGCAGACCAACGTCGCTTCTCTACTACTTCCAGATACGACTTAGTACCTGCGCACTCAATTATACGAAATGTGACCAGGACGCAATTCAGAGAATTGATAATTTAACTTTTACTGAGTTGGGGCCTCGACAAGCTTTCAGAGTTGCCATGTCTCCAAAGTTTGAAATAATATTTGCTAATGCTTACAAGAGAGGGGCATGTACTCCTATAAATACACCTCCCCGACGGACAGAAGAGCTTGGATCTATTACCGTGTACCCTTGCTCTCCATTTCGTCATCATATATCACCTAGGGCATTTATAGATGAAGAAGATGGTAAAATAAGTAAATTACAACTAGTAGCCGTTGATGGAATCAAAGTCTCTCTTCTATACCCCCCTTGGATTGGGATGACGAGTGACGGCCTGATGACGGGCATAATACCACGACATGTCATGGAAAATCAACCTTTAAATGGGTATAACTTAACTGTACGTGCAAGTGATTCTAAGGACCTTTTCACAGAGAGCTATTTAATCCTAAAAATTGCAGGAGAACTTCCTCAAGACTACTACATTGTTTCTATGAATTTGACTGTCCTCTCTGATATCAGTGCCCTGCAACATGGAATTTTATTTGTCACGAGAACTAACGAGTATTTTCAAGGGAATGTGACTATGCTCGCTTCAGTAATAAGGAAAGGAACCAATACCTACAATCTATCTTGGAATATCTGTAATTTACCCAAAAGGTGTGATGAAGTGGCTTTTGGTCGCTTTTCTAGTCGAATCTTCTCATCGGACAAAAAAGTACTCGACAGCTTTGTTACTACCTATTCCAGAGTATATGCAGTTAATATGGTTGAAATCAAGAAAAAGCCGTCTTGTGAAGAACCTCAAAATCCTCCCGTTCCAATAAAATCTATTTGGACAATTGCTTTGTACCCATGTGGCGGCTTTAATATTTCAGTACCTAGCAATTATTTTGAAGATAAGGAGGACGGAAACACTAGAAATTTAGCATTACGCCTTCAAACATCACAAGGACACCAATTGTCATCTTCCTATTGGCTGAAATTTGAAAGATCGAGCCAGTATATCTACGGTTTTCCGAGCCTGTCCGAAGTAGCGACACATGCTTTCTCACCAACCCTATTTAAACTAACTGCGACAGATAGATCTGGTCTCACTGGTAACATGATTTTAAACTTTACGTTTTATCCTTTCGAGAAACCAGAATTTTTCTACAACTTCCAGTACAAAAGTACTGTGATATGGAAGTCAGATATTGACGAGAAGATTTCGTTTGCGAGGTACGTTTCAAGCTACTTGAAAAGTAGTAGTGGTCATGATTTTGGACTTATCACTTACAATGTGAGATCAGATGGCAGCCGTGATTTGCAATATGGTAATTGCTCCATTCTTTATAACCCATGCGATGTTGCTGCGCTAAACGATATTAAGGCAAAGCTTTATGAGACGTCAGGGCTTCCTCGGGTAAGCTTCGCCAGAAGTATGGAGGGTGTATTCTCAGTAACGTACGGTTATGCTTCGGCAACCAGCAAATGCAACGGAAAAACTCCTAATCCACCAGTCATTATCACACAGATCGTGACTGTAATAACTAGACTATGTCAAATCAGTAACAGGTACCAAATACCAGAGAACACCTTTTATGACCTGGAAGACGGAGGAACAAGGAACTTAAAACTATCTCTTAATTATAATGGAAGAGAAGTGGACCCACAAAATTCTTGGGTGTCACTATCTTCATCTCAAGTTATCCTTGCAGCGCCAACGGCACAGGCAGCATTGATACAGCCAGCAAATGGATACATGTTTGCGGTCACGGCAACAGACACCTCTTCCTTATCAACCTCAGAATATTTCACAATAAGGATCACAGGCCCGGCCACCCTCCTTTCCGACTGTCAACTTAAGACACTGTTTAGACTAGGAGGTACAATGTCAGTTAAAAGTAACGTTGAATTGTCTAATTATCTACTTTCAAAACTCACCTCGTACTTTAACCTGGGTTCTACAGGCTCTATTGGCCTTGTAGACTTTGTAAGACAAACGTCTACCGAAATATTGTTCTCTTGGAGTTTTTGTTCAAGCAAATACAGTTCCAGTACGTCATCAAGTACACAAACTGTGGACTTTAGGGGCCTGGTTACAAAGATATTACTTCAGCTTTTTCAAGATGGCCAAAGAGTGGTAAAATCTGGATTCTATTCTGCTTTCGGAAGCGAAGTCACTGTTGTATCTGTTCTTACTGCTTTTACCGGAAAATGCAGTAATATTCCGCCAATATTGCCTACTGATTCAACAAAATTAGATGTTCACGTCACCACATGTGGTTATACGAAGGTAGATATTCTGCCTCAGTGGTTTTTTGACTTTGAACAAGGAAATGCAAGAAATCTTTTTCTTAGTTTGTTGTCATCGGGGAAAAGCCCTGTAGAACCTAATAGTTGGGTCAGTTTAGATAACACAAAGAAAGAAGTGATTATTGCTCCAGGAAATCAGCAGAGATTGTCAACACAGAAAACGCACAATTTTTTTATTAAAGCCATTGATAACAAAGGGGCATTTGAAATTATGGAGATGTCTATTCGGGTATTAGAGACTCCAATCCACACCCCAGCGCCTTACATTATTACCACTGAAAGCGTTTTCAACGACAACGATAATTCTTCTCTCGCAGTGAAAAGCGCCATACTCGTCGATAAAACTGCAAACTTTTACGGTATAGATAAGGGTTGGATAAAAATGTTGGAGTCAGAGGAGAAATACGGATTAAAACCGTATTTTGTGTTCAAATGGACATTATGCACCACAGATACTTGTTCCTCGCGTGTCCTTTCTAAAACAAAAGGATCAATTCAATCCTCGGGTGCATTAAGTCAAGCTATTGCCAACAGCTACACTCCATACGCCATTTTGAGACGTATATATTATACAACAACATGCAATCCGCCGACTTATCCACCTTCAAACCCGAATCCCTTACCGCAAATCAACGTCACGTATTGTTCAATGATAAATTATGCATTACCATGGACCCTTTTTGTAGACAGAGTTGATGGTGACATCAGGCATCTTCAAATTCAATTACTTGATAATAAACAAAACCAAGTGGGCTCTTCATCGTGGCTACAACTGGATACGGTGTCGCTCAGACTTATTGGGTTCGTAGTGCAGTCTGATTTCATGAAGAAAGCATCGTCTCGATTTTACATAGTTGCACAAAATAGTGGAAGTTTAAAAAGCTCTACAAGTTTCAATGTGCAATTGAATAGAGATTTTTATACAAGCGACTGTCTTACTACCATATCTGCCAAGAGAAATTTTGGTAAAGCCTCCATGAACCAAGTTGCCTCCACCTACTATCTGCTGTCCCGTATCAGCCAGTATTACGGTGACAATAATTTTGATAATCTGAAGATCACGAGTATCAAGAGTACCAGCGCATTTGAACATACTGTAGTGTACTCTAATTGCACTTTCAAGTTCTCCTCACTAGCAAGAGCTCGGCGAGGTTTGACAGAATCGGAGAGAGCAACTGTGACCTCTATTTTTTCTGAACTTGTATCCAAGTCAGGACAGGTGAAGACTGAGTTGAAAAGTTGGCTGTCCCCGAGATTTACAGAAGTCAGGGTTACAACAAATGATAACTGCATAGAAGAACCTCCCTATGCTGTGTCTACCAAGTCTGTTAAGACATACGCATATAAGTGTCAGGAGTTCCGAGACTACATCTCTTCAACTTTGTTTCAAGACAAGAAGGATGGGAACACTAGAAACCTTCTTTTGTCGTTGTTGTACATGGATGGTAATCCCTTGTCTTTGAATGATTGGGTTTCTTTAGATGTCAAAGCTCAAATGGTCTACGGGATTGTTACCGAAAATGCTAAACGTAACAGCCCTAGTAAAGGCTACAGCTATATTCTAAAGGCGACAGACAGCTCTGGGAGATCAGCAAACGTAACATACATAATACAAATGGCAGACCCTCTACCTTATTTTGATATGAAGTTCATTCTTGAATTTCAGCAACACTTTAGCCTCACTACTCCAACAGCATACGTTTTACTAAATATCACAAGAAAAATTGCTCGCTATCTTGACCCCAAGGACTTTAGAACACAGATCTACGTTTATCATTACAGTCTCTCAGAATTAAAATTCACTTACTGTCCTTTAAAGTGCATCCCAGCTGATGTACGAAGAATCCTGTCATTACTGCAACAAACGATATTCGGATCCATTCCAAGTGCAAACTTCATTGCAAGTTTAAAGCCTCAGTTTGATGCTCGATATATTGACTATGAGGGATCCAAGTGTATTGAAACAACTAATATAACAATAATACAACCGACGAAACCGACCACAAATCAGTCATATTGCGGCTGGTTTAATTACATCATCCCCATAAAAACCTTCACCGACAATCTGCATAGAAATACAAGAAATTTCTACCTGCAATTATTAACTCAGTCAGGAAGCCAACTTAGTAAAAATTCATGGCTAAATTTCAATAGCGCAACTCAAACAGTTTTGGCGCTTCCCTCATTTTCGAAAATTCAATCCGCAAACCAATTTCAGTTATTAGCGACGCATCCTAATTCCGGCCAAACTGCGTCCACTTCTTTATTTATATATTTCCCAGGTTTTGATAAAGTTGCAAGCAAGATTCATCTTGTTTGTTATATAGAGATGAATATATCATCAACAATAAATCCGGTATACAGTGACACACAGATTATTCTCCATTTTCTACAGAAACTTGCAGGTTATCTATCGGGAAATAGTCAACAATATCTCTTGATTGCTTACTTTCGAACTAGTCAAACCTCATCTCAGTTCACAGTCCGCTTCACCAACTGCACTCTTGCTCACACACTTTTAATTTTAGGTGATCGGAAGACGTATCTTTCACAGGTCCAGTCATTCTTAACTGGTATATTTCAAATGAATGGTTCTATCGCGATTGACATCAGACAAACATTGCGGCAAATTATAGCCTCGGAGTACACCATCGTATCCTTCAGGATTTCTTCGTCCTGTAAAAGACCCCCTCCTGAAGTTCCAAAAGTAAAGGTGGTACCAGATACAATTGAAGTAGGATGTGGAGAGCTTAGATACAAAATTCCCGAGGATACTTTTACGGACGATCAAGGGGATACAAGAACTCTTGTGCTGGAATTACTTCAGGAGAATAGATCACCACTTCCAATAACGACGTGGATATTTCTTAATAAAAACACTCAGACTTTAGAAGGCTTGCCAGACAGACTGGTGAAGAATAGTCAACCCAATGGAGGATATAAGTATCTTTTAAAGGCAACTGATGTAGATCAACTCAGCGTAACGACCACTATCACTGTTTTGATAATTGGACAGTTTCCGGACCCCGCATTTTCTTTGACTATGGTTGGTACAGCAATGCCTTTTAGTTATGTGTACCAAGTAGAAAAGCTTTTAAAGCTCACTAGAAAAGTTTCCACTTTCCAATCTGCGGTGGATGTTTCCCATCGATTGTACCTGAGCGCTCCACCAGTTGTCTCACCTACAACCTTTGGGATCAGCCTTGCAAATTGTTCTACGTGCGATGCTTCGACCTTCCTCTTCTTTCAAAACATTCAACAAGATTCTACAGCTTTCAGTGCTCACATGGCTCCTGATTTTATCATTTTCAATGCACTATTAACGGATCAGAGCTCTTCTTCACTGGAGCAGTATTGCAATGATAGCGTCATAGTCAAAGACGTGTTAAAGCCTATCAGAGCCCCTTTATGCCAAAGAGTCGAATATTACAATGGTAGAGACTTCGGAATGTTAATTCCAAAGAACCTCGTAATGGAAGTGAGAGATTTGCAATCGAAACCTTTAGCACAAGATTCTTGGTTTTGGTTTGATCAAAACAACTACTACATTCATGGATTTCCAACAACGATTGAGTATAATCAGTCTCCAGGCCACAGAACACGGTTTCTTTACTACCTCACGTCCGTAGTAACAAATAAACTAGTTGGTGAGAAAAGGGAGAGGATAGTGCAATTTTTTGGTCCTCCGCCGCCTCGTGGACTTGAACTGAAACTTGATCTCTCGTCTACAGAATCTAGCAAAAACATAAATGCATACTTTCTCCACCTCCTTTTTCCAAAACTGGAATCATATTTCAAGAGAAAGGACATCCAGTATATTTCTTTCCAAAGATTTACAGCTACACCTTTTTCTTTCAGAGTCACCTTGCAAATTTGCAATCTAACATCTAACTGCGACTCGAGTAGTGTGAAGGCATTTCTTGATTTAATCTTCACTAATTCTGCAGAAGTGAAAGAGAACTTTAAATTGATATTTTCACAACAGTTACAATTCATCAAAGTAGCAACCAATTGTAAGGAGAAGCCACCTGTTTTTATCCTCACTAACTATACAGTAACCATTCCATTTTGCGGCTTTTTTAGCCAGAGATTGCCATGGAACCTCGCGTATGACGAAGGAGATGGTTATACCTATAACCTTACAGTAGCGATGCTTTCGTCTGATGACGCCGAGTTGACTATCGATTCCTGGATACGACTTAACGTAACATCTCAACATGTGTATGCATTTCCCACAGAATATACGATACAGCGTTCAAAACATTACTTCTACAAGCTTCAAGTTCAAGACTCAAATGGTCACCAAATAAAAACTCCTCTCCAGGTTAATCTTAGTCCAACAAAGCCGTTGTACTACAAGATAAGTTTATCCATAACAACGAAGTTTCCATCAAACACCCCTTACCTTGACATTCAAAAAGAGCTGGCTAGTCTCGTCTCTTCATATTTAGGTACTGAATTTACATCTTCATTGCAGTTGATCAACTTCCGTGCAGAAACTTCACCGAAATCTTTCTTCATCAAGTTTGGTTATTGCTCTATTCAGCGGTATGTCTGCACGAGTGTCGATAGATTCTTAAGGCAAACCGAGTCAAGATTTGTGAACCAGGATGGAACGCTTACTTCGAGCTTTCTTGCGTACTCTAAAGAGTATATCTCAAGTGGTAGGATGTCAGTTGAACGATTTTACCAGATTGACAGACCACCCACAAGAAAAGACAACATCGACACCATAACGCTGACTATCTGCGACCTACTCATATATAGATTGTCCGATGAGACTTTTATTGACTTTGAGGATGGAAATATGACTAGATTAACTGTTAAACTCACTCTCCTCGACGGATCATCCCTAAGCCTGAGTTCTTGGGTCTACTTGATAAACCAACAGCTGTATATTAAGCCGTACAGTAGTGTTTCACCTGGAATATACAAATTCTTGCTGACTGCAACAGATAAGTGTAATCAAAGCGTTAGTACAGAAATAACCATCGTGCTCCAACAAGTTACAGTTACTTCTTTCGAATATTCCTTGACTACGGTTACTAAAACCAAGTTAGAAAACAACTCACCTGATGTACTGTATGTGATATCTCTGCTCCAAAAGATATGTAGTTACCTCTCATACAGGAAATGCAACCTCGTTGCCATAAGCCACGCTCGAAGTCAATTTATCTTCACGCTACAATGGACTTACTGCTCCCTTCAGTACAATCCCTGCGATCCGGGTCAGATCAATAAGCTTAGTAGTATGTTTGTGACCTATAACTCTCATATAAATGCTTCCTTTGCAACTGCATTATCTCCAAAATTCAACATTTCAAGTCTTGAGGAGCACAGGTTGGGTAATTGCTCAACAAATGGCACACATCCTATTGGCAATGGTACGATAATCATCACTACGTTGCTATGTTCAAATTCAGAAGTATTGTATCGCATTCCACCTACGACGTTTCATGACGAGCAGGATGGATCAGCAAGAAATTTAAGGTTGTCATTAGTAACAAGCCAAGGGAGACCTCTGCCACAAACTTCATGGATACAGTTTGACAACACAACTCAAACGATTTATGGTTACCCTCGTTTTCAAATTGAAGCTATGCAAGCAAGGCAACATGAATACATCTTAAGAGCACAGGACAGCGACAATGATAAGGCTGAGATTGGTGTTACTGTTGGTATAGAGGGGCCTGCTCCAGCCGTTGTTTACACAGTGCAATTAACTGGTACAACAACTCAACCAGCCACTGCTCCTAATGTTTTCGTGGAGATTCGACTCCTGCGAAAGCTTAAGTCCTATTTTCGTGTTGATTCCTTAAATCTTGTCTCTCTAACTCGTGATGAAAATGACCTTATGAAGTTCACGTTTAGCTTTTGCAATATAAGAGGATCCCCTTGTGATTGCTTCAAGGTAGCTAAACTACGCAGCATGCTTGACTTGCAACGGTTAAATAATGCTGTTAGACCAGACTTCACTTTAAGCGCTGTCACTGAGATTCTTGGGGGAGGGTGTAAAATGCAAAAGCCTCCACGTGTAGTTGTTGATTGGAAAGAGTTTGAAATTAAAGCCGGTCAACCTTTTAATTTCACCATTCCAGAAAATAAATTTTACGACGAAGAAGACGGGTGGACAAAAAATCTTACCTTAACTTTGACATCAAAAGATGGAAAGACTGTGAATTTAACTCATTGGATGAAAATGAGTGGCGAAAACCTTAGCGTGTGTGGAATGTTGTCATTATACACGTATGAAGAGCTAACCAAATCGTCCACTTCTGAAGTAGAATATCGCCTAACTGCCTCCGACTCTTGTGGTAAATATACCACTGACTCATTTCTCCTACGAATAATCAGAAATGTAGAGAAGTTGAACTATCTCATATATACTCATTTCAGAGTTCCTTACGAAGGCCTGTATTATAACTGCTCAAAGATAAGTGAGTTGGTTGAGATGATTGCCAATTACAGTGGAGTACCAAGCACTAGTGTAATCATCAAGAACATTACACCTTACAATACATCTTCAAATGTTACTCTTGTTTTGTGGGGATACAAAGAAATAAGCGGAAAAATTTGTGATGATGAAACGGTTACTAGGCATCGAACCAAATTTTTAATTGATAGTAATAAAGTTAACCCTAAGTTTACAGAGAGTTTTGCTACGTCATTTCCGGTCATAGGGGTCAAGGATACTAGGGTAACCGATTGCGATCCAGTAGATCCTAGAGAATTCCCCTGGTGGATTCTCATCTTACTCTTGGTTCTAGCCATTCTTCTACTGCTCTTTTGGTGCTGTTGGATCTGCATACCAAGGTTTTGTCCTGGTCTATGCGCAAGGATATATCCGTGCTCTCCGTGCTGTCAGAAGTGTTGCTCTCCTGGAGGCGCATGTGCTTCTCTAGGACCAAAAGAAGCCGAAGATCCAAGCATTCCACCAAGAACGCTTCCTTCTCCACCAGAGACTCCCATACTACCGCCTCCATACCGTATACCACCTGAACCAACAGACACGAAAAATCCTTCGGAAACGAGTGAAAATACTGAAGACAACTTGAGCGAAACTTCGAAAACGAAACGTGGCTCTTTCGATTATTCCTCAATACATAGAAGGGCATCATTAGATTCTATAAGAAAACAATCTATGGACTCTGGAATTAACGGAAGTCTAGGACGTAGGTCATCAACTGAAAGCATCCACCTCCCCCCGGCTGTGATAATGCCTCCTTTATATCCATCAAGGACAGGGGAAAATATTGAAAGAGACATAGCAGTTGACACAAAGACAGGTTCCTTTACAGAGGAGGCAGAACAAATAGAGAACATCAAGTATGACATGTCTTATGTTGTAAACGAAAATGGTAATGACGGAGATGCAAGTAATTTGGAGGTAACTGGAGACAAAAAAACAGAAGACATTGTTCTTAATGGAACTCAGGACTCATTGGAAATATCCCACTTAAGAACTGATTCCGTGGATATTACCTATTCGGAAGATATAAACCAAAATGGACAGGAATCTAAACGAGACGAAGAGCACAAGAATGATTTAGATTCAGTTGCTCTCGTTTTACCAACTCCTGAAAACACAGAAATGGAAGAAAAGCAGCACTTTAGTATCAGAGAATCCGTAACTTACCACTCAAATGATGGCGAGGTGTCAAGAACCCAAGAGGTATCGGTGATGGCTGACAGGGATGAGATAGTTAATGGAAGTGATGAAAGAATCACGAACATGGAAACTAAACGCAATTTGGGTGGATATGAAGAAAGAGAGCCTCTTCAGGGTACTGGCGTACAAGGAAATGTTTCTACACTTTATGAAGAACGGCAAGTAGTTAATAGCTTTCAGCGTGATAGTGGATCTCCAAGAAGGTTTACCAGAAGGGCCAGTGATGGGCAGTTGTTGACACGCGAAAATGCAGATCTTAGCTTCAATGAGAGACGTGAAGTTAGAAGAATGTATCGCGACAGTTATGATAACAGAAGACGTGAAAGAACCCCTCGTAACGTTACTATATCTTATGCAAATAGAAATGCAATTGGGGATAGATTGGGGGCTTTGGAAAGCGAAAGTGATGACTATCTGGTTGAAAGAAATTACGATGATTTTGATCAGACATCTTCTGAAGGTACGACAAGGATGATGCGTCGCACGATAAGCAGAGATGAAGACCAAGGAAGATCATCCAGAAGATACATGGAAAAGAGGCTGGTAAGACGCAAAGCTCAAGACGAGGCATATGGTGGCACAAGTGGAGGAGAATCATCTTATAATAGAGGAGAGCGGTATTCAGCTGGAAACGAGGGTTTCGACTTTGAACGTGATGTTGCTGTCGAACAGGGAGGGTCATATAATAATGACAGAGGAGATAAATACAGGACTCGTTATGAAGACGAGGGAACTATTTCCTTAGTGCGAGAGAGTAGACGCAGCAGACGACGAAGGCCAGAACAACGAAATGTTAATAGAAGCAGAAGGGCTGGGAGATACAATGATGACTACGAAATGGGTTGGTGGTATGGTGACTATTATGATAATGAGGGATACAACACGGACTCTTATATCTAAATCAGCATCTCTGGTCTGGTCTGTTCACACAACCATTTATGATAATCTGGCCCGTTTATAAAAGCAATAGAGGATAACAGCAGCATAAGAGAGCCTTTAATTGAATGCATGACTAACACACTCTCATGTCATTCTTCTTAAAGGATTTGACGATAATTCGTGCCTATAACTAAGAAATTGATAAGCACATTGTGGGATTTGACTCAACCAAATTGCTAACCGTTTGCACTGACCCAATTAAATCACAAGATAATAGATTTTCTTTTATTAAATTATAACAGGAATCAGTAGCTTGAAATCCGACAGCGTAAGTGATCTTTGAAGGTATAGACTCAGAAAATGTAATCTGTTCTAACAACGACAACAGAGAATAATACATAAACTGAAAAGTAGGTTCTTTGTAAATTTAATTGCAATTGTCGGTTTTCTTAGTGGAATATCAGGAAATATAACAATCAATTGTAAACACAATCATTTTATTTGTATAATTGTTAAGAAATTTTAGCGATTACTAACTTACAAAACTATCGAACTACCGAAATACCAAACCAATGAACCACTAAACTACCAAGCCACCATCCATTGAACTACTAAGGCTACTTAACTACAGAAAGACCGAACCACAAAACTGCCGAACCACAAAACTGCCGAACCACAAAACTACCGAACTACAAAACTACCGAACCGTGAATCTATTGAACTACTAGGCCTACTTAACTACAGAACGACCGAATCACAAAACTACTGGGGTACTGAACTACCGATACACAGAACTAGTGAGCTACAGTTGAACGTCCATAACTCGAACTCCCATAACTCGAACGTTCTAGATCTCGAGCATTTTCCTCCGGGCCCTGTGAAAATTCTATATGCTTCCTAATAAATAAGCTCCTATACCTCGAATTTTCAGTAACTCGAACAATGTCTCTGGTTTCCTCGAAAGTTTAACGTCTATAGCTCCAGTGTGCCTGAAATACTGTTTCCGCGCATCTCTAAGCAAAAGGAATTGAGCTATCGCGGTTGCCTCGACACCGCAGGGGATTGGAACATGCGAATGGCGTTGACTCCTCTCTCTGTTAGTATCATTTCCGGTGTAGACCTCGACGAAACTGGTGACTGTATGGGTTGAGTTTTATCCCTCAACGTTGATACTTTGTTCAAGATTTTTTTCTGTCAAGTTTCTTCAGTTGATGGCATTTTTGGGACCAAAGTTGTCAATGTAGGTTTTTCGTTGCCCTCCTCTCACTCTTACCTTCTATTTTCAACTGAGAGTTAGCTGTCGTAGTTCTCCTTCCCCGATGCTATGTGCAAGAAATTTCCATTGTCGCAGTTTGATTGCATCTAAAATAATTCATTTTTGTACTGCTCATCAAAGGACCTAATCAAGCTTTGTCACAAGATCCACATATGAGATGCCCAGCATATGGCGGTAGAACCACATCTCCGCTGCTTCCAAGTTTCGTCGAGTTTCCGCTGTCCAAGACCCTGATTCACAAGTGTACAGGAGGGTTACCAAAACGTAAGTTCTAAGAAGGCGTATTTTGATGTCAATCTTGAGTTTACGACAAGTGAACAGTTTTCTCATATGATTAAAGATCTCTTTGGCAAGGGCAATCCCCTTCCTTATTTCTTTCGTGCAGCGATCATCAAAGGTAATTAATAAACCTAGGTAGTTGAAGCTAGACACCTGCTGTATCACAGTTGACTCATTTTGAATCGTGCATTTTCGCTCTGGTTCTTTTTGGAAACAACTATTAATTTGGTCTTCTTCACACTGATTTTCAGGCCATGCTTTTTGCTGCTGATAGCAACAATATCGTCGATTCTCTGTAGGTCCTCCTCAGACGTTGCAGCTAGGACAGTGTCGTCACCATATCTTAGATTGTTAATACGCTTTCCGTTAATTTGGATACCTTCTTCCACAGCTTCTAAACTACGCAGAATCACCTCACTGTACAAGTACAAGGGATCAGATGATGCCACGGAGCCTTGTTGATCCCTTCGTTTGATGTTCATCTAGTTTGTCAAACCCTCAGGTAATTTAACTGCTGCCTTTTGCTGTTCATACACGTTTTGGAGGATCCTGTGATCTTTGTCATCAATATAAATGTATTTCATAGTTCAGGACAGCTCCTAATGCCGTACCGTATCAAGAGCCTTTTGTGTAATCTATGTACATCAGGTACTAGTCTTCTTGTTTTATGGCTCTTTTAACAAGCATCCGGAGAACAGATATTGCATTCTTGTATCTGTCTTTCCTGATACTGTATTGGTGTACCGGCATCTCTGGTAGAAGCTTTCTTCTACTTCTCTGTAGTACAATCTTCAATAGGATTTTCAGACTTAGACTTATTGCACGTTGATTAGTGCAAGGTGCCTGGTATCTTTGGAAGCACGTCAAACACTGACTGGAGCATTAGTGTTGGCAAAACGCCATCTTTGTACACTCGACTAACTAGATCATGGGCCAGATTTACTCTAGTGTCTTCCAGTGCCTCCAGCATCTCTGTTGTCATTTTCCCAATATCTGGGGCTTCCCCTGTCTTGAATATTTCATAGCACACTTTGTTTTACTTTTCAGGGTTGCTGTTATCATCTTAATTTGCGTGACCTCCGGTGGTAGCTGACTATCGTTAAACAGGTCTCTGATGTATTCTTCCAATCTCTCGGAAAGTTTTGGCTGCTCTTGCAGGATGCTTCCTTTTTGACCTTGACAGTTTGGACGAAGGAACTGATCTTTTCCTTACTAATTCGTTGAGTCTTTTAAACATCTCTTTGGGGTTAAGATTTATTCTCTATCCATTCCAGTAACTGTTGAACTCATGGCCACTTTAATTAGCTCATTAATTAAC
>JAAAKL020005314.1:0-19514 GCA_010016065.2 Carybdea cf. marsupialis auct. non (Linnaeus, 1758)
ATACATACATACATACATACATACATACATACATACATACATACATACATACATACATACAGACAGACAGACAGACATACTTATATAGCATAAAACTCAAAATAGTAAAATCTTGAGGCCTATTCAAGGCTTTTTCAAAGACAGTGTTCCAACGGTATCTCAGGGATAGTTCTACATAGACTTCATCAATGAGGAAAATACAGTTTTTTGTCAAATATCCATCAAATTACTGAATACAGAATTAATAAACATTGAATCATCAAGAGATGCATTGACTTTAGAAGTTATTCAAGTTAGTACTTTGATACTTGGGAGCTCATGGTCTTCTAATAAACGTGAACATAAAGTCCTACATGTAGCAAAGTATTGAAATACCCTTACAACTGTCAGGTCAATATTTTTTAGCACCTACATATGCCAGTGAATTTACGGTAGTTACATGTTGCAGTAACACATATTTTTTCCTCACCTTATTACATAGCACCAAGCAACCTTACGGCTTCCTCCAACTGAGAGGATGTGGAAATAATATGAACGTGATTTTTTTCAAAAAGGTAGAAATAGTGTATTTTACTCCACAGTGAAAATCAACCTAAGATCAGGGGTCTTCTTCAGTGAGAAACGAGGAATACACATTGCCTCATCAAATCCTGGCGATTGAATATCTAATAATATTGACACGATTTTGGAAGATTGAATAATGACAGTTGCTTCAACAGGAAGGTACCATCTTGATTGTGAAATATGAGCACCTGCCTGCTGTGTACTGTCTGCTGCGCACATCAACTATTGTTATGACTTCTTAATCAAGTACATGGAAATGATAAATTGCATATATTATGGTTTAAGATGAAAGGTTACATCATTCCAAATTTTCAGATGGCCTCCAGTCACAGCTCCCGGTTGCATGTTGTTCAGGCCTGTTATTTAGATCACCCTGATCTTTCGTAAAAAACCTAATAAACTACAGTGATGCCCCACTATGTCACATATATGTTCTCGTCTTCCTTCCACCTTCCATATACTGATCTCAAATCTTTCACTCACTCAAATATATTTTCAAAGGAAACTGAATTAATATACATATATCATAGACTAGTTTGATGCAATTTATGCAAACATAAACTTGTTGTGACTTGAAATAGTGTAATATTTTGTCTTTACTATAGAAAGGTTGTGTCATGGAAGTACAGGTATCCATTTACAAGAGAAGTGCCGTGACCCCACAGTCATACAACTATGTAATGTAAACTGAACATCTACTGATAATTAAAGGAGCTTATATTATGAAACAGCATATATTGGAGATGTTTACTTGACTTTCTAAACCAAAATATCATTGAAGTTGTTTTCTGGTGATGCTATGGTCATCATTCCCTACATGATACCTATATCTTGCAATAGTTAACGTTTTATATATCAATGTCAATGTGCTATGATCTGTATCACCACTTTGTGTAATTTGGAGAATATAAGAATAAAATTTAAATCACGTGTGCTTTCTTGTATGAAACACGCTCAGCTAAAGAAACAATATTTATCGAGTTATTAAGCCATTTATTATCTCATCAGTAAAACCACTGGTTGCACCATTGATCGAATTACTGAAGCTGATGGAGTTTAAACTTCCTTTCTTGTATCTCATCAAATCAGCATCAACTAAATCTCCAGCTTGGAGGCGGGAGTTGTCTCTGATTATCACCACAGAACAGTCACGCAAAAGCCTGATGTGCTCCGTGAAGAGCCAACCATAAAGACGGCCCTAAATGAATAATAGTTGAGATGCTTTGTTTTAAACCGTACCACAACGTCGGAAAATAGCAATATCCTAAGAGAGCACATGTACAGTTCAATTCTTGTTTACGTATGGTCGCCTAATAAAAAGACCATCAATACATTACGGACACTGATGCTTAAGGATAGCACACACTTGTTACTTACCACAGAAGACGTGCCCACAGTTTGTTTCTGTACTAAAATGAAGCCCTTCCAAACAAATAGGGCAGGTATCGTTCTCCCCAGTGCGGTAACTCTGTCGATCGCGAAGCATTCCAGCTCGCGTTGCCTCCACAGTCTCTGCGGCACTTTCATGTATTTGTTGCTCGGTCCTCCTGCTTCTGGTACTCCAAAGTATGTAAGCTGCCACAATAGCAGTGATTGCATATGTTAGCACAACTTCGTCGCTCACGCCCTCCAACACACGACCCGTCATCCTTGCCAAATAGTGGATGAAGTCTTTGCGATTGTTTTTGTATTAAGTCATTCTACAACTGCCCAAGAAAATGTTCCAAGAATCTTTGTGTCATCAGGTTGCAAACGGAGGCGAGGCTGTTAAGAAGAAGAAGAGGCTGTTAGAAAAATGCTGCAGAGCATCCGTATTTCTCGACTGCTGTCAGACCTTACTGTCTCCAAGCAGTGAACTCTAAAAAAGCTTCCTTTTGTTAAAGGTCAAAAGGAGCCTTGCACCAGGGAAACAGTAACTGTCTTTTTACTTTGAAGCCGTGCAGGTCGTATCATTATAGTGTCAGGAAATGCAAACTGAGGGACAAATTGTACTCTACATCTGGGGCTTGTAACGAAAAGTAGTTTCACCATGAAGAACTTGTTAAACCATTACCACCTACGTTAGCAACGAGCAGTTTTAAAAAAGTTGTCTTTCTGGGCTATTCCTAGTAAATTAATTTCCTGGCTTTTTTCTTCCTGACCAGGATTAGAAGTTTATGCGGCTTCCTATTGCAACCAATACCTTTTAACTATAACCAGCCTTTAAAAAATGATAATGATTATTACACGAATAAAACGTAGGGGAGCCCCCTCCCCCTCTTCGGTCCACTGCCTTTCCAAGGCACTGACATCGGATCTGAGAGGCTATATTTTCCCCCTTAGCAACTGCAAAACGAAGTGATACGGTTTATGTCATTGAGGTACAAGATTACTGTCGTATACTCTATATCATCGTCCCTGAGTGTTTTGAACAAAAACCTGCCCTACGTATGACTAATCCGCTTTCGTCGCCATAGCCACTGGAGGGTGCCAGACCCCTGCACTTATTTTGGCTTTCTTTGTTTTGAAGAGATTATTGGTAGTGCAGAACCTCCAAAAAGCGAGAAACAACGCATTGATTATAGCGCACTTGTATCTTAAAGCTTTCTCGAGCCGCCTCTCATCAGAGTTACACTCTGCAAATATTTGAGTTTACATGGTCTTTTATTTACAATATGATTTGGTATGCACAACGGAACGTAACAAATAAACATGGGGAAGTAAGAAGAGTTTCATTAGGTTACAGAAATACCACAATACGAAAGCTGAAAGAGGACGGGGATTAGAGAAAAGGGAGACCAATAGTGAACACCTAAAATAAACATGCAGAAAATATAAACTTCTGTCTACATATGCCCGGGTCTAGTCTTTTAATAAAAATAGCCTCAAGAACTCTAAAGTGAAAAGCAAATCTTCCTCTTGCTATAATACTGAAGCAAGAGTCTGTATAGTTGTCTGCGCATTAGGGGTTGGCCAACAAAGGTCTAGCGATGGCTGAGCCTGCGTCGGCAGCCGAAGTGGCGGACTCCTTCTTGCTACGCTTGGGTGGCTGTTTGCGAGTGGGGAAATGCGACATACATACTGAGAACATAAACCCCGTCTTCTTTCAGCTTTTGCATTGTAGTATTAATTGTAAATGAAAGAATATTGTAGATTCAAATATTTGCCGTGTGTAACTCTGATGAGAAGCGGCTCGAAAAAGCTTTAAGCTACAAGTATGCTATCATCAATGCGTTGTTTTTCACTTGTTGGAAGTTTCTTTGTCTAAAGTGTTCACTACTACAATAACTATACACTTACTAAACCTTTCTGATGCCCCTGATTCCCAATGTATTTTTAGTGATTACGTCACTGGCTTTCAATCGACAGAAATGGCGACCACTGTAGTGACGCAATATCCAAGCAATAGATATCCTAAACTTCTCTCTGACATCTATATCACTATTCAGTCATTGCAAATGGTGACTCAGAACAAGAATAGCCTCCTTCAAATACAAGACACACGACTGGCTCTGCAAACTCTCTCTCACACACACAGACACACAGACACACACACACACACACACTCTCGTTCTAACCCATGACGCATACAACTTATCTCACCCTTTACTGGAGTCGGGTTAGCTAACAGAGACACTTCAGCTATGGATCCTCATGTCTTCACCTCTAGCTGGAGGACTTTGTAGTGACGCAATATCAAAACAATAGACATCCCAAATTTCTCTCTCTCGATTGTAAGGGACTGTAGCTTAGCGGGAAAAAGTCGTCGTTGCGCAACTTCAGATAAGTAGTTTCGGTTCCCCATGACCCCAGGATTTTTCACCTTCGAAATGTTGTAACACCAATTTCTAACTTCAGCCATTACACCATCCCGTCTGAAATATTCAGCGTTGAGGAAAGAATGCATAGGACTCCTAGTATAGTACTTGATATCTTGAATATAAAAATATTTGCTGATTGATATTTGTTTAAAAAACCAGACAGAATATAAAAGTACAAAAGTGCCGATACCCACATCAACTGTATATTCTCTTTCACTCAAATAAAACTTGTCAAAACCGTAAGTATCCGTACGTTTCAAAACATGCTACTCCCTCAATAATATACTCGTCCCATATCTCTCTGCGAAAATTTGTTACATAAAATTTCTCACATTCGAATTTTACAATAAGTGTAAAAAGTGAAACATACACGTCACCACCGTGACTTCCTCAAAATTACGGTAATCTATATCTAGAGATGTTATAAAAATAGGTGTTGGTCTGTTTGTATGTTTATTTACCTCTTATTTGTATACCTATAGTCTGTTCATACAGAAACTTAGTGTACACATGTCACTTGACCCCCTGACTATCCTCTTTGGGATGGGCCTGGGGGTGTGGTCCACATTATCTCTGCTACTTATGTTATAGGTAAAAATGTAATGTTAGAAGTAATATATTGTTTTTATTTCCAAGCTAATTTGGGACTTCATTAAGTACGGCTTAAAAATAGTGTTCCCAACTGAGCCATGTCATATTGCTTTTCGTCATATTCTACGCCGGGCGCAGCTCCCCTTTCCCAGAGTATTACATAAGAATCTCTTCCTCATTAATGAAAAAATTTAAATTTCTATCTGAACATTTCCGGCCAGAAGATCAGAATTCGTGGGGGAGGAGGGTGGGGAAGATATTTATTTCAATAGGAGATCCAAAAGGTGTAATTACTTCCAGTATCTGTACTATTGCGGAAAAGACGATGAAAGTCTACGAACATATCTACGAAGTCATGAATTTTTTGCTTAAGAATAGTGACCTCGTATCTATGCTGAAAGATATCAAATTCTCTACAAAATATTGATGAAGTGGAGATTAAATCAGATGTTGAAATCAAGTTTTATACGCATTTTATGAACATAATTAAGACATGGTAGCCATGCGCCATATGATTAGCCACTATCACATTTTCTGGATTTTACTGGTTAAATAAACTGCTCTTGCCACTCCATGTGTCTCCATGTAAACTGTTGAACACTTCTAGTTAGTATTTTTTTCACCGGGTTTCAACGTTAGGTTTAGACATCCAGCAGGAAGACAAGATAACCAATGCAGTAGTCCCATTGCAAACTTAACGTGCTTCAAGCACACTTTTGTCAGTTTGGTGATGCCATCAGGCATTCGGGCTACCTCCAGCCCCTGACGTTGAAGCGCTCCTACGCTGGTGTTAGGGGCGTCTGTGGATAGCAGGCGTTTAACAAGGGGTATTGTTCGGGATGGCAGATGTTGGCAAGGTGGAGGGCCGACAAACGAAATTAAAGTAAAAGAATACGTAGTTCAAGGTAGCCAAAGGGGACGGCATGTACAATAGATACAGATTTCTCTTATTCATGACCCCCCGCTACACTTAGATTTTTAAAACATTGTTGAAATGTTGTTTTTTGGGTTTAAATTTGGCAACTAACATAAATCAGGGATTATAAATGACATGTAGTACATTATCTCTGATGTAAAACAATCGTGGTGGCACTTCTCTCTTCTGGCCCCTTGCGAATGTTTAACTGTCGTTGATAGAGATGCTTTTAAGACTTCATAATCATGTTGCATGAATTGGCCATGAAAGAGCTGCAAATCATAATCATCAAGTCAGCACTAACGTGGCTTTCTGTAATTAGACAAGTCGCCTTGGTGTAAAGTACAAGGGGCAAACTGTCAGAATGAACAATAGTTCGAAAAAGTCCGTGCAAATACCAACGTCGACCTGCTGTAAACCAATAAACGGGACAAATACGGAAATTTTCTGCGCCAATTATGAGGATCGTATTTTCATCTTAGTTACTCAGTATGGAAAGTTTGGATCTTGGGTAAGAAGGCTATTAGCTACCTCGCATGACGTGGTGACATTGTATCACACTCACAGTGATTTAATATGCTAAAAGTTGCTTATCAAGGGGCTCTTTACTTGAGCGATAGATTTGGATTGACACCTATTCTACGGCACGCTTAGCCTTAGGCTTAGGCCTTGGCCCTTAGATTCACTCAGCCCTTCAGGCCTGCCAGTTTTATAGACCTATAGTTAAAAAGGTGACGATTGTGAACAATGATTCATTATTCCGTGCCTGCAGTGCTATACTAAGGGTATTTAAGCTATTGGCTGGTGGGGTCCGTACGTCCAGAACTATATTTCGGGGCATTCCCCCAAAGTTTCAGAATCTACCACCTCGGCCTCTACCCCGATTTTTCCAGCCGATGATATTTCATTTTGTTACTGTGTCGTAACCACTTGGAGGCTGGAGGGGTTACAGCCACCATTAACTTCCAAGGTGATCGAATTTTTTTAAATAAAGTTTATGTCTTTTCCAGGCCAAGTCCTTGAAACATGGAAATAATTTGGGTGAAAATCGGTATTCTAAGCTAAATAAACAAATAGGAAATAGACGTCCAGACGAAAAGGAATGGAGTATGTGGCACAGCTAGGGATCAATGGCCAAGGAGGTAGCTCTAGATCGTTTAGAGCCATGCATCAAAGTGGAGTTTAGTAGGTCTGATCCACTTTTTTGAGCACACAATCTTATAAGGTTTACCATAACCTTTCTAACGTTCATGAGAAAACTCCCAAAAATGCAATGTCTTTGTACTGGAGCACACCTCAAAAGTTGCAGTATTAATAACCCCTGCTTGTTTTAGTATGCAGTCTCTTTCATTTTAATGTAAAACCTTGGCTACATAAGTTCCACCCAATGGTAATGTTGAGTTACCTGTGATATCTATTTCCTAAGCATATAAGATACTTTTTAAACTGGAAGGTCATTAGAACAGATTTGCAAGAAAATTGAGTCCAAGCTCACACAAAAACAACGAATATGACTTCACTCCTGTGTTGTCATAGTGCCTAGTGGGTCTGTGTCTCCTAAACGTAGCAGTGCTAAGTTTCATTACCATAGTATACTTTTACCCCTCCAAAGTTTAAATATCCCCCTCCCTGCAATGACCTGTTAACGTATGCTGTAAGGCAGCATAGGTAGATAATATACTTACAAGATGCATAAATTTTCCCCTTAATAACAGACTGAATATGCCTAAAGGATGCAGTTTTAATGCCATGCACTACCCATTGCTGGGGTTAGTGTGGTGTCCATGTGCATGGGACTTGTTACTGGAGCATAGAGCACGCCAAGACTGGATGCCCATCCTGGCATCACCAATGGCCCTTGTGGGATTTGAACCTTAACCCACTCGAACTGAAGGCAAGGAAGTTATCTTCTAAACCACATTGGCTGAAAGATAGACCAGAGCAGGGGATCACTGAGAAGGAGTGGGATGCCTCTCAAAATGTGCCTATAGGCTTTAAACATGTATGAAAAAGTATAAACTATTTTCTGGGAGCCTTTGGTCTTGTGCCTCTCGAAAGCATACTTTTCCACATAAATCACATAATATCATATTATATATATATTATGTATGCCCCACCCAATAAACAGAGTATTGGCTCACAGAAATATATAACAGATGAAGTTCCTTCCAAGCGTAGGAGCAGCACATGATTTGTGTGGAATATTTTCTCATGAATAATTATTTCCACTAGGGGCAACTTTGTGTTGTCTTTATTATAGTTGTAAAATATTTCCCAATTTTTAGACTCCTATATCAAAAAATTGTATAGATTCTCTTGTTGAAGAACAGTAAATCCCCCATGTTTGTACCATAAGGTGGTTGTTATATATATAATGAGGGGTTACTAAGACAATTGGAAGAACTAAGACAAAGTCCACAATATTTGTTTTACGGATGGTAAGGTCTTTTAAAGTACCTCAAAGAGGTTCCTCAACAATTTGTTGATAATTTTCTGTTAAAAATAAAAATATAAACCATTTATCACATACAATAATTCAACCAGAGAATGTGTAGTTGTCTGATATTTATGTCTTCTACTACTATAAGGTAAACAACATGAATATTTGTTGATTTTCCCAAATATTTTATGAGAAGACATTTTCACTATCCACAATCATTCAAGTCTCATACCTGGTCCAAGTGTGACTCTTGAAAAGTAACACACACTTGCAAGCTTTTAGAATTTTCTGCCCTTTAAGCACGTTACAGAGAGTGTGGCAGATCGCATCTAATGAGCAAATAATGGCCAAAAACTACATATGATACTTACTTTCATGAGGTTGAAAAATCTTAAAAGAAGAAAAAATGATTTTCATTCTTATCAAGTCTACATTAGTAATGGGAAATGCTAAGTGGAAAATATTTACAATGCAACCTCACATTTATTTACCCACTCCTGCCATAAAACATGATATTTGTATTGCCAAAACATTTCTTGTCACTTACTGATTTGTGTAAATGATCAGTCCTACACCATTGCTAAACAGGCTACACTGGGAAACATGTTTCTTTTCTCCAGCTGATCTTTTGCCGAAGTTTTGAAATTGTGATTTGCAGTTGTTATATCTCACGGGTCGAAATGAGAGGTTGTGATGCAGCCACTCATATCTACATCTTGTGAGATGGGCTCTCAACAAAATGAAATAGGGTCCAGGGGCATTCTGACAGGTGTTGGCTGTGCACAGGTAGTTACACATATTGGATTTTCTTCTACTACTACTGCCATCATTGTGGTTTATTGGTTTTGCATGAACTAGGTTATCTTTCAGTGTTAATGACATAAATTTGTAACAGAAGAATTCTATCAAACTAAGCTTGGTATAATGATCATTTATGTAAGGTGTGATATATAAATATCTGGTTTACTTAAGGAAGCTAGGCAATAGAATTGTAAACCATTTTTTTCCAGAAAAAAATTAGATCCTAGTTTAAGAAACTCTTAAAACATATGGCTAGAGAAGGTAAACATTGCTTTTAAACCTTTGTTAAAATTTTATTTTTCACAGTATGACATCAGAAGAGAGGCTCTATCATGGGACTCAAAAGAGAAGGAAGAAGAGGTACCATTGAGTACTGACCTGCTATTCGGAAAGGATGATGTAAGGTTTTTGAAGGATGATATCACTTTTTAATCATGCACATGCTGCCCCATAGCGTAGACAATGGCATGACCAGCTTTCAAACGTAGGGGCAGGGGGGGGGGCACTAGGATTTATCTAGAAACTATACCTTACCAGGAAACCACACTCTAAAAGGTGACAATTGCAAAAAATGCTCACTCTTATGTGATGGAAATTGCCCCATTATCCTTAAATTTTATTGTAAACCTATTTTTGACACACATCACAGTGTGTAAATCCGATTTGGAAAAATTTAAAAATCAGCATTTTGAAGAAGTGGGTAGGAGGCATGCCTTCCCAGTCTATCCCATGGCTATGCCACTGAGTGGAGGTCTCCTATTGCTGACAGTACAGTTATATTTCATTTGTAATTTGTCACACAACTTGTATCTAATCTCAAGTGCCTGATAAATGGTGGGGTCAAAATACATGGGGGCTGGAAAATTCCCAAATTTCTAATAAACAGGGGGGTCAAAATAAATGGAGGGTGGAATTTTTAAAATTTACTGAAAATACGTTGCGTTTGAAGCAGATTCAAATAATAGAAAGAAACAAAGAAACAAAGAAAGAATGTTAGAAAATTTACATATCCAAACAACATAATTTGAGTAAGGTACTTTTTTGTCTGGGGTCAAATTATTTTTTTGTAAAAAGTGGGGGGTCCTAATAAAGAAGTTCTTGGGTGGAAAAAAGTGAAAATTAATAAGCAGGAGAGAAGGAAGTTTATTAGGCACCTGAGAGTACATCTCTATGGCCTTCACTAACTTTTTAAATAGTGGACTACTGTACATGATATGTAGGTAGGGCCTACTGGCATCAATGTACAATCTTTGATGTTGATTTTTAAGTTTGGATTTCATCTCTGAGTTGGAGGCCTTTTAAATATAGATGTGAAAGTATCAAAGTACCATATTTGATCCTTTTATGTCTTTATATCTAATGATTCCATATATACATAGCATCTTATTCCTTGAGCAGACATTAAATACTAAATTGTATGCAACAGCAATTGAAGCCCTGTGTTATCCTTACTTCAACATGCATTTATTTACGATGTGATATGTAGGTAATAAACAGATGTTGGGAAGAAGGAAGTTAGCTTCATTAAAGTGCAGAGATTTGTGTTTCTAGTATAGGGGAACATACAGTTATAACTTTGAACAATATTGGGAACTTTCATACCCCCTCCCTACCAAAATAACAATATAGATTGAAATGTTTATTGATGGTGCAGAATGATAAAACTGCATGAAATAGTGAATTCATTTTGTACTAAAAAGCTTGTTTTGTCTGACACTCCTCAGAGTACAATTCGTCAGAAAATAACCAAAAAAGGAATCAACAAAATTTCTTACCCAACTGTGTTTTACGAGGTAGCCAATCAGGATTCAGACTGGTTATTTTCTGATGAATTGTGCTATGGGGAGTGTAAGATGAAAAAAGCTTTTAAGTACAAATGAATTCGCTATTTTGTGCAATATATATTGAAAGAATAATTGTGAGATGTTTGATATGGACATGTTGTGAAGTCATATAATGTCCGAAATAAGAAGCAGTGAACTAAAAGTGCATGAAAGTGGGCTGGCAAAACAAATTTAATAGCTAACAAAAGATTTTTCCACATTGTCTGAAAAATTAAAGGATGACTTGTATCATGTAAAGCACTCCTACACAAGAGCATTTTTCTTCACAATGCCTGCCAAAATTGCACCAGTCATCAAATCAGAAGGACTTAGACTGTATGAGCAAATAAATTGCACAATGACTGTACTCAGGCAAACTTCAACCCACAAAAACATTGGCATTATCATGATTACCATCATCATCATCATCATCATCACCGTAGTTACTATCATTATCATCATCATCACCATCATCATCACCATCACCATCATCATCACCATCACCATCATCATCGTCACGGTAGTTATTATCATTATCATCATCATCATCGTCGTCATCATTATCACTATCATTATCATCATCATCATTAGCACCAGCATAGACATAATTACTGTAATGACAATGTAGTCCTGTATAACAACAACTTTTTAACACAACTTTTTAATTGAAGCCATGTTTTTAGAAGTGCTTATATTATGTTCTGGTGCCATAGTGACTGAGGGCAGGGGGCTTTCACCTTACTTTTTGCCCAAATATGCCTACATAAGAACCCACTGAGTAGATTTTTCTAGTTTAAACAAGAACACCCCCCCCAAATGTACCCATTTAGTTGTTGTGACATTGTGAGTATTGTGATTTGTGAGTATTCTCCAAAATACTCCCCTCTTTAAGAGCAAAGTGAAGGGTGAAGTATGCCACAACAAGGTAAAGAGCTAAACATGGTGATGTAATGACTAGAAGATATTGAGACGGGGCAACACCATCCAGGTTAAGATGCATATTTTTACAGAAAAACTGGACAGCAATAACTAAGAGAAGAAATAGATTGTGGGGTCATGGCCTCTTGCTCCCAGTAGTTACATTTATGAAATGTGATGCAGCTAGGGTAATTAGGGGTGTAATCAAAGTGGTGTGAAATTATTTTGTTCTCTTAATTACAACAGAATTTTCGTTTCATTTGTCTGTTACAGCCAATTTTCCATATTCATGCCAAGCACATAGCAAGAGTGATCTACAAGGACACTGATATAACAAAGCCAATCTTGCTGTCGATAGCCATCAAAGAAAAGGCTGCAGAAAATCTGCATCTGATCGCAGATATGATACAAGAAAATAAAGTGTGGTGAGAGCTATAAGAATGCTTGGTGTTGCAGACAATACCCGCAGGCCACTTGGTATACACCACTGTCAAACACTTCTGCTTATTTCCTAGCAGTAAGGACAGAAGCTCGTACAAATGCATACCATTTGTGTGTAAAGGGAGTCGTTTTCCTTTCTCATTAAGGGAAGGCATCATAAAAGCATCAAGACATATTCATTCAGCCACGAAGACAATTTGGATCTGGCATGAAGGATAACATGCCAGGATAAACTGCCATAAGTAAGCAATTCAAAGAAAGGGCGATTCGTATCACGTGCCATCGCTCTTAAATTTACCACCCATGTTAATGTTAAAACTAAACTTAACAGAGGTAGGGAAGACCCAGGAAAATCAGGTACAAGTGTAAGAGACAATGAACTCAGAAATATTATTTGATAACTCGAAGTTAATAAAATGTTCTTAAAGTACGTTTACTGAAATTATTTGATTTTTACCCCTACCAGTGCACTTTCTAGTCGTTTTCATGTTACGCTGTTCATACATAAACAATTCCTAGCGTCTCAAGTCTTCCGAAGTCAACGATAACCCAAATTGTATATTGCACATGTGATGTGAAAACCCACAATGATGGTTGATTACTGAGTAGCTTTATCGTTATCATCAAAGTGCCTTATCAGATACTGATATTGGTCATCACATGTTGAAGAGTATCACGAAAGTCAGCAAGCCGGATCAGTTCTACCGTATGCCTTCCAATAATTTCTGCAATTTGTTGCACGTATGTTCTTCTTTGTTATTCTTTATCTCTAATGATGGATATACAACTATTCAAGTCCAAAACATGACCAAAATTCTCTTTGTAGAAGGCAATCAACAAGAAATAAGGATACACTTATGAGCAGGACTTCATAGCATTTTATGTTTCTTTGCGATCATTGACAAAGGCGTGGCAGACTAATTTGTATTTCTTGTGTGATCTAATAAACCAAACATGAAGGCCAGAGTTGCACTTAAATCAATGGTCCATAACAAGTTCAATATGATTAATTGCTTACTACATTCAACAACAATATCCATGTTGGTCCACTCTTGTTGGAAGTTGATCATTGTGACATCACCTTCCTGTAATTAATGAGCGCATCGTGTAGGTTGACGTGACTGTGTATTCATAGTATCATGGTTAGTATTGTCCGATGAAGGTGGTATGCCTAAAGTTGTGCTCTCAGCAGAGCAAGCCAGTGTAGTGTAGTGGTTAGAACGCTGGATTGCAGTGCTGCAGGCCGTGGAGCGAAAGCGGGCGCGGACTTCAGATTTTCAGCAACTCTTTCAGTAATCACTTGTTGTTTTATAATTTTCTTCCATATCACATTCCCTAGGGAACGCGGCTGGTTGTGGTCATCAAATGGCGTAAGGTGTTTGCTCTTCTGAGAATTGCATTATGGCTGACTTTCTTTATCAATGGGATCTTTAGTAAGCGTCGGAAGAACCACAATTCTGTAGATTCCAGTTGCATCCACATGTTATAGCTGATAGTCTAGGTTTCACATCCATACAGAAGATTACTCCATATGTAGCATTTCAGTAGTTGAAGTTTTGTTCTGCTGTTTGTGTTAATGGTAGTCAACAAATCAACTAGTGACCTGAAGGCTGTTTTTCGGAGACTTTCTTTGTCTAACTTGAGCTGATTGAACATCCTAAGGTAAGTATACAAAGGTTTCCACTTGCTTTCAGGACTGTCCTTGAAAGTGGATTTTGCACCTTGTAATCTCCTTTCTCTTAGACATTACCAGTGAGAACGATTTTCATTTCCAGGCCAAATTTCTTGCTTCCTTCCCCTACAACGTCCATTACCCTTTGAATTTGCTCTTGTTATTCAGCTAATAGTGTTTTGTCATCTGCGCATCTTAAATTGTTGTAGTGCTAGTTATTATTTCCTCATATCTTTATTGCATCCATGTGCTGTATTCTGCACATGATCATCTTGGTATATAATGAGAATAACTATGGTGATAAGAAACACCCTTGTCTCACTCCCTCTTCTTATTTGTGTATAGTTGCTGGTGTCTTCACCATATATTACTGCTCATTTGAGCTTCCAGTATAAATTTTTGAATAGTTCCAGATGTCTTTCATTGATGTCAAATGTTCTAATAACTGAAATGATGATTAGTGCTGAACTTTTTTGAATGAGGAACTGCTAATTCAACTTCACGCAAACATTGACCCAGTACATGCCAACAATGACCGAGAGAGTTCACGCACATGTATAAGAGTATTATCTTCCTTGGTGAGCTTATCTAGGAGGTACACTCTAGGTAGAATGTGCCTAACCCCCTGTCAATATAGACTCTTTTGTAACGGCGATGATGAAAAAGATGTCAGTGAATATTTCACTTTAATCGACGTGTTGTAGACCCATGGCTGCCAAAAGAGCCTTCGTCTTTCACTTTAGTTGTGATCCGAGGTCGGGAAATAGTTTTAGCTCAGTCGATCAGTTACTACACGGACCATTCATTAAGATCGTTTAAAAACTAGCCAAAGTGTTCTCCCCCTCCCGATGTAATAAGAAGAACAATACACTAGGCTTTTAATAAGCATGTCGGAAATGTAGTTCGATCATAGACCGATACAGATTTATGCGTGACGAAATTGAATCCTCTGATAATTTGCTACGAGATGGTCTAGAAAAGTAAAGGAACCGTGGACTGATAAATACTTAGCACTATTCAGGCCGTGGTCAACATAAGATACGCCGTGCCCATTACTTTAAAAGAGAATTGTGGTAAAGTATTTGCCATGGATCAAGATAACTTTTCGAGTATACCATATCGATTTCTAATCGTACTGGCAGCAAAATAATGGTAGGTCTTGTTTATTTAATTGCTGGTAGAGTGTATGCCATTGAAACTACTTTTCGGCTGCTGAATGGTATTTATAGCCTCATGTCTTTACCTCCAGCAAGGGGGGGAGGCTGTGTAGTGACGCAATATCTAAACAATGGACATCCTAAATTTCCGTAGCTTAGTGGAAAAGCGGCATCGTGGTCCCAACACAAAAATACGCTCCTGCAAACACAAGACAAAGCAGCATTAGCTCTACAGACTCGAACACTTTCTCTCAAGCCCACGACGCTTTCAACTCATCTCACACTTCACTGGAGTTTGACCAGCTAACAGAGACATACAAATACAGCCGCATGTCTTTACCTCCAGTGGGGCGGGGGGGGGGAGGAGGGGCTGTGTACTAGCGCAGTATCTAGACAATAGACATCCTAAATTTCTCTCTATCGTTGATACGGGAGCATAGCTTATTGCTACATTGCCCGGCTTCGGAGACCGTGGGCTCGATTCCGCGCGGTCCAACAATTCTTCAGCTTCAAGCTTTTATGATATCGATGTCTACCTTCAGTCATTACAAGGTAGACAAATCGCAAATTTAACAAGCAAGAAGGCTGTTCATAAGACAGCTTGTAGTACGCATTGAGTGTAGTTGCACAACATGATGAAAATGTTACAGAGACGAGAACATTTGAAACCTGACTGATAAAAGTACACTCATATAATCCTTTGTCATTTCTTTTAATCTTCTTCGGCAATGAAAATCGAACTATGAATACTTCCTTTGCGTTGTAGTTTTTTACATTCTACGCTTGGAATAGTTATTTTATAACTCCTTCCTCACAAGAATCTCATTTAATGACTACCGTAGCTGTTACACATTCTGAAAACCTTTTTCTACGTGCGTTTGCTCCTCATAAACGGTTTTGTTTGAAGTCCCTCCCCCCCCGATCCCACATGCCCTCTAAATTTTTCCTTTTCTCAGAAAGTAGTTCATGAAAAGAGAATTGCCCATGACAAACCCTTTGAAGATGTCATCTTCGAAGTTCACTATTTTACCAATGCAGTAGATACGTTTTCCAAGAAGAGGCCTTAATATAATTTGTACTTGAGTATATGTCAAAGTTCCATATAAAAACAAACATTTTTATATACGTAGAGCCATTTCTTGACTTCTATTAGACACTATCAGTTCGCAGCTTAATTTTTTTTAAGACGATGCTCCAAAAGTAGCCTACTACCTGGCTTTACAATCCATTGAAAAGTTCTGTTCCCTCTCCGATCAGAAGATGCTTTAAAGGCAAGGATTCGTATCTTAATGCTGACTCAAGCGTGGTAGGCGTAGATATCGACTTTTTGCCGCCTCTAAAAATTGTTGCTCAAGCAATGGTTGCCCTTCATTTCGTCGTGTCATTTTGTTTTCGGATAGTGAATACCGTGTTAGTCGAATCAATCTTTCAATATCCTTTTGTAGGTCAACCGACTTCTTGCGCATTTGTTGCAGTTCTAATCTTCTCGTCGATTTGGAATGAGGAACTCCTGAGTCTGCTAGGGTCGATGATCTGCCCGAGGCATCGAAGACTAGTCTTGAAGACCGCTTAAGAGGACACTTGATAACATTACCGGAGCTCTGGTTTTTTTCGCCGATCCATGCCTGCTTTAAATTGAAGCGCTGCGTGGATCCTTTTAAGGACTGCTGGCTCTTCTGCAGATCACTTTCCCGTTTTGTTAACAATCCAGTGTTCATTAGGCTTGATTCAGCTTCTCTGAAATCTCTGAAACTGGATTTGTAAGTCACACTCCAGGGGTTTAAAGATAGCACATCAATTTGAGCCTTAGTCTTTGTAAACTGCTTTTCATGAGGGACCAGTTCACATCCTTTACTGAATGAATACTGTGACTGATTCAACTTCGACGCAATAACTGCCCTCCCAGTGATTGACTTTCTTTCTGTCTTGATGCTTAGTTGACTCTCCATGATAACCATACAGTTCCTCCCGACTCAACAGCCAATGCATTTAGAAAGACAGAACAAGCAGCTCGTTCGGTTTGTTGATATGATAGAGCAATGCCATTAGCAGATTATGATAACCATGATGACTTCCTATGATCGATTAGGGTCTAAATTAAGCTGGTTTGGTGATCCACATTGACAGTAAGTTTTAACTAGAGGCACAATCTAGACTAATTTAATTACTTTTTAGCCAAATCAGCAGTGAAATTGATATATGTTTCGTACTATCTATTACCTATTGGTATGGGAAGGTAGTATAAATCGGGGTGATCGCTATGTTGTCGAATGCCTTTAAATCTAGGACGAGCTGACTCTTACCTTGAGGAGTAGGTATTTTTTGATTTTCTGAAGGTTGATGTACCCGGAAGAGGGAAATGAACAACCTGATGATGTGTTGTTCCCTCGAGCAAATTACTTCTACTTTCATGTGGGCTTGTAAAGACAGAGCAAAAGAAAACCTTCGCAGATTAAATTGCAATAAAATTGAGTATGTGCTAAATACTGAGCCTACATTTGAGTGAGCTTTATCTAAAAACTAAACCAGAATGCAGGTGATAGCGAGGTTTCAAAGACAGATCAGAGAATCTCATTGTTGTATACAGTATGATTTTCGTGTTTGTTTGAAATATCACAATTTCTTACTTCGCAATACTGCATCAACCAAGAAAGAGTTGAGATAAAATTTACAATGTAAAACTTCGAATAAGCAAATCCTAAAGTAGAGATTGAGCCCGAAATTGTCCATTCCTCGGGCATATTTGAGCCTGATGCTGAATATTTGTATGCTTATTATTTTAAAAATGAAATCCATTATGTCTCCCATTCAGATTACAATGTTTTTAATGTCCGAAAAGGCCGGTGTTCAGGTTTTTGACCCTGAAATAATTTCATCTGCTGGAATTATTCAGTAGCACATTCAATTGTGTCTAAATCCTTAAGTTTAATGATGAATCAGGTCTGCTCTTCAGATTGTGGCTAGGCCTACGTGACAGCGTTGGGAGAGGGCAATTCAAACCTGATGTCTTGTGATCAACATTCTATTTTCACTAATGTTCGTCATTGGTATATGCTATCATTAACAGAACTTACTGCCCAAGTAAACAGAATTACTTTTAAATGAAGTGTGAAGTGAACATAAAATCGCTTAACGTATCAACATTGGCTACATTTCTTTCTAATAATACAGCAGCCTATAGACTGTTTAATAACACAATATATGTTTAGGTATAAACAGTGTCAATGAATTGAAAACCGTCAATCGTTTCTATCTTAATCGTTATTACAATTCTTTGTGATAATAAAAGACATAGCGGAAGGGTGTAGTCATTTGTTGACTATGAAATACCAACATGGTCAAGCAAGTTGTCATACCTACCCAGCATGCTTATTTTATAGCTCATCACTGTTCTGTTTAAGGAAACAAAACTTTGATCTTTTGGGTCTGTACCATTTGAACTTCCTTTCGTCCAGTTTACTTGAATCTCTTGAAAAATTCCATTTGTATCTGATTCTCCTCAGTAAATGTTTTACCTAGAGTAGAAAATAATCTTTGTGATTTAAAAAGGTATGAATCCTGTGAATGTAAACCATGGTAATTTCTCCCCGAGACCGACAACACTTTCTTTCGTATCAGGCAGTGCAAGCTCAGTGAGACTGACGCCTCGTTTCGCTCAAGGCTTAAATCAGAACCTTCACCAAGTGAAAATCAAAGGGGCAGGGTCTTTTCCAGCCTTGACGTTTACCGTTATCTACATTGTAATTTCCCGCAACATGGAGCGAGGCAAAGCACCCCCTTTAAAAAATAGAAGTACAAGACTTATTGTACTGTAGTGGTTGCTTCGTGAAGCGTACTAACATATTAACGCTGTGTGAAGCACAAGTTGCTATGGCAACCAATCAGGGGCTTCCCTTGAATATCATGTCTTGAATATGTTCAATGTAAATTGAACACATGGTGATTAAGAATCCGTCTCGTGCTGAAAATTATCAAAAGAGTACTAGCAAAAGTGCGTTCTTCATTTCATCTTGCTACATTTCTCAAAACAAAAAAACCAAAAGAGAATAAATTTAAACAAAGCAAAAAACCAAATCATTTATCAAAAAATAAATAAAAAATTATCAAACAAAAAAACCCCAAACATTTATCGAAACAAAAAAACAAAATAATCTTAATAAAAAATCATTCTATGTAGAATATTGATCTCCTTCGTGGCAATGGCTGGCAGACTCTTGTCGGAATAGACCTTAGCTGTTTCTGCATCAAGTGGGTATGCTTAATCCAGGTTTTTTTTCTAGCATACAAATCACGTACCCCCTTCTTCTTCTTCTTCTTCTTCTTCTTCTTTATGCGACCTCAGTCGAGCATGCCTTCACAACATCACTCCACATCTTCCTATCTTCCATAAG
>JAAAKL020005315.1:0-19510 GCA_010016065.2 Carybdea cf. marsupialis auct. non (Linnaeus, 1758)
TCACTGTTAGCTTCATTGATGCCATTTCATTTATATAAGTACTAGGGCATATATATGTAAATATATGCATAGCTAGCCTTAACTCAACCTTTTTGCTAGCCTAGAATTTGAACTATGGAATCTATTTACATTTTTACACATTAAAGCTGTGCTGTGCATTGTGTGATGAAATGTTATGATATTATTTCTATTTTTCCATTTTGCATTGCCAGATTACTACATTAGGCAGTACATTGATGTTTTCTCAATTTCCAAGTTTCAGGTAGTAGTCGAGTTTGTGGATGAAAGGAATAAACTCATGCAAGCAACTATGCTAAGTTTCTCCCGCAATGTGACATTTTCAATGACAGCTTTTTCTTTACAATAATATTGTAGTGATATTTTTTTGGGATGACTACCTTCGTGTATGGCCAATTGTTATAGCAGTTACCCAAATATCGAAGCATTTATTGAAGGATGGTTTCATTTAGGATCAGATTTCTTCTTGATGCAACTAATCTAGAGTTTTAGTGTAGAAGATAAGTGCTGCCTTCATTGATCAAAGTTGTCTAGTTAAGGAGGTTAATTGATCCACGTACAGTACATGTGATGAACTGATGTGATTGTTGCATGCTGACCTTGTTATACCCATTATCTCAAATATCAAACTTCCTTTCTTTCTTAAAGCCCATTCTATGGTTACCATGAAGAAGAAATGCAGTTCTTGCAAGTCTTTTACTACAACCCATATCTGACAAGCAGGTAAGTTAAAATTGTTTTGCAAGGTCTCAAATATGAACATACAATTTTCTTGAAAATTCCAGCCATCTGCTGGGTGATTCCTTTCAAGTCTATCTTAGTTGGCAGTAAATAAGAATATGCTAAAAGTTTGGTAGCATAGATTTCTTCATGTATCTATCTAAGATACCCACGCTTATCTTTAGACTATTATGTAGCTACCGTATTACATAGAGACCTTGAATGCCAGATGTAAGAAGTATGCAAAATGTAAAAATCGAGTCAAGTGAGTAGATTCATGAATAATAATAACATTTACTCAATCTTCATAGACTGCTAAAATTGAAGGAACTCGTGTGGAGCAGTAATTTTAAAATAACAACTTGCAGATCGGAGTATTACCATTTCATTTTTTACCAATTGATGTATTTTTAAGATAGTTCAAATGTTTCTGTAAAATTATATTTTATTGAAGTAAGAAAGGCAAGTAACCAAAGCATTTAAAAATGTACTCAATTTAATTGAAAGTTAGTTTAGTATTTGCTGCTTCAAATATTTTTTTGTGTGCATACTTTAGGTTACATAACATTCCAAGTTCATTGAGGTAAAAAGTGCTGTGTAGGTGATGCCTTTATTTGAGTCAATTTCTGTACAAATCCTCAATATATGTTTAACTGTTTTGAACATGATGTCTTTTCATTGTAGAATTGCAGAGATACTTTTGTCAGGAAATGTCCTAAACAGAGTTTTTCAGCCTTATGAAACACATATTCCTTACATTCTACAGGTATGTATCTTGGTTGTACATATAAATGCAGCTGTACAAAGGTCAAATTATTATCTGTACATTGTTAAAACCAGGCCCTCAATGAGAGTAGTGAAAATGGGGGGGTGAACCATTAAGTAGGGGGGGAGGAACATAAGGAGTGATTCTTGCTTTATTGATTGAAACCCTTAATATACATACTCAGAAGGAAGGTCATGATATCACAAACCAGAATTTCACTTTATGCCCTATTCAACCCTTGTGGCCACACGTTTAGCCTATGATAAGCTGTCTTTCAGAGTTTTACCTTTGCTCCTTTAAAAGCTAGGAGAAATCAGACTTTAAATCTGGAATCTTTCTTAGCTGGACTTCATTGTATTTGCCTGATTTATTATGTTATAAAGAGGCATAAAAAACAAGTTTTATCAGATAAATTCAAAACTTTTATAGGTTCATATTTCAGAGGCAATAAGAGATTTTTCTTTACTACAGTGTTTCTTGAAAGTGAGAGAAAATGAAAGGTCATACTTTGTTTGATAATAAAGTATTGAAAGCAAAATGTTAAAAGTGTGACGTCAGTCACATCTTCCCTCAGTATTGACCAATAGTAAGGAGTGAGCAGTCTAGTGAGCACTCTAGTGAGTAAGGAAAATGAGGCTTCACACACTGCAGAACTTTCTTGAAAAGTAAGTGCTCCACAGTAAATTGTATAGTGTAAAGCCATGGCAATCAATAAGTAGAGAGGAAAAACAAATCATGACCTCCTCTAGATCAGAAGTTTGCTTTCCTTCAAGTTCTTTAATGAGGAAGCACTTGAAAACTTCACGTTTGTTTATGACTTCTTTTGATTTTGTGTCAATACAAAGTAGTGTGCAAGGAGGGCCTACCACTTTGTTGTTGAGACAGTGCTCTTTCTGGTACCAATGCATCTACTGTCTTGACCAGTTCAGTATTGCACACTCCAAATTGCTCATTCTTTTCTCCTATGCAACTGTCTAAGATTTCATTTTAAATTTTTGATATTTTTTGACTCGGAGACACCCAATGAATCCCTAAAATTTAGAGACCACATGATTTTCATTTCAAGCATGGTATTTAAGAGAGAACTAGGGATTTTATTATCTTTCGGAAATGGGAAATTTTAGATGTAAATAACTGTTTTGGATATAAGACACCTTCTTTGCCATTGTAAAAGTGAACCAGAAGAAATAAAATTTTCTGAAAGCTAGTAAAACCACATTTTCTTATTGTTGTATATATATGTATATATTATATATATATATATATGTATAAATAGTATTCTTATTTTAGCATGCTACACAATCTAACAATAATCTGCCATCAGTATCTTTTGTGTTCCCTCAATTTAGCTTTTACCTACTTGCAATCAGTTTAGGCATGTTATTTTTTTCAGACCTCAAATAATCTAGAAATGGGAGATTTCAACGTCAAATGAAAGATTAGAAGCTTGATGGTAATGAATTGCTGAATTATCTCAGTGAACTGACATGAAAACTTCATAGGAATTCTTTGTTAAATTTGATATAATGTCACTGAACTGTTGATGATGTCAATGTGAAGCTAAGTCATGCCAACAGTGGTTGTTAGATAATTTTAGTGGAATAGTTTAAATGCTCAATTAATCAACACCTTCAAATGGTTATTATGTTGAGCCAGGCCAATATCTGTAAACAGTGAAATAGTTTATGTCAAATAATGTCATTTTACAGTTTTTTATAGATTACAATCTCTATGGGATGAACATGATTAACATATCCTCTGTTATGTTTCGAAAGAATGATTACATTGGTGAGTTATACCCAATCAAGTTTCAATATCGTAGTATTCGTGAAACACTGATAATTATAATCTGCCATGCAAATTTTGATTTTGTGTGCGTCAGATTTTTGTTTATTCTTAGTAGCCCTGTGTTTGTGTAGGGGTTACCTGTGTTTAAGTACTATAGTGCTTCACAGCAAGAGTACCTGGATGTGTATCCAGGACATGAAGTAAAATTAGTATTTTAAAGCTACATTTTGATGGGCTTGCAGGGCTCTTTACTGAAAAAGCAAGGCATACAAGGGGTCACTGTGCAAACACTGCTGTTGCTGGAGATGTTGTATTTTTGTTGTGGAACTACCCCTCCTGTGATATAATTGGTGCTTGGGCTTTTATTGGTGATTATTGTATTTATCTGGCTGAGGATACCATATCAGGGCTCAGTTATAAGAGCTGAAATAAGTTAGCAAAAGTAGATGATGATGTCTCCATTTTGATTGCCACCTCCCCCGTCCCTGTACTTCAAATACATTGTTCCATCACCTTCCACATCAATATCTATCCTCGAATAATCAGTAGCACTGGAAGAGTGCAACATGATATCAGAGTAATCCTTTGCTCCAGGTTAATTTTTGACAATAGCTGCTGATGTTTCCATTTTGATTACCACCTCCCCCTTACCTGTACTTCAAATACCTTATACTATCACCACCAAAGAACAGGTTAACGTGCATTGTACAGCAGGACAATTAAGTTCATATCTGAAAAAGAGCTCCACAACCCCATACAAAAATATTCCATTTACTCTGTGATACTCACTCAAAGAAGAGCTTGATTCTGTCCTTCAGCAGGATATCCTACAGATCATTATGTACTGCACAGACTTAGTATACAGTGACGTATAGATCAGTAAATGAGATAGGACATTACAACTCCATTTGGAACACTGCAATCTTAACAAGGCTTTAGGCATCCCAACTACTTACCACCCAGTCTTGAGAACTTCATGAGTAGGCTGCATTGAGCAAAGTGGTTTAAGAATCCTTGGTATTTGCTCTCATTTCTAGAAACCTCAACTATGGCATGCATTAGCCTGTTTTTTAACTTTTCCACTTTGATGACTTCACCTACCTGAACATTTTGTTAATATATACTGCAATTTCCATTTAGCAGCATTCCAAATTTCCATTGACTTTTTTATCATCAAAAGTTGTGATCTTCCTTCTTAAAGACACTTAGATGGGAATGGACTTTGAAACTAGGTATTGTCCAGCAATTGATCATTGCTTGCCAACAATGTCAGTTTCAGATGGTATTTCTCAAGGATATATGCTTGACTCTTCTTTGTTTTTTATTGTCGTGAAGACTAGTCATGATTATTCAGGATTAGTTCCTCATCAGAGCTATTTCATGCAGGAGAGTAGGCTGTTGTTGCTTAAGCTTTCAAGGAGCTAAAGAGGAAGTCAAAGAAATGGGGCTAGAGTTACTGAAAGTGAAACTGTAAAAGATAAAAGTTTGTACTGAAGTCATGATGCTTGAGCAACCAAGATGAAATATGTCCAGTTTTATTTAGTGTACATGGTTGTTTGTGCAGATTCAATCTTGTATACAAATTGGTAAAATTTGGAAAATGATCAGTGTTCTAGTAGTGAGTGAAGGCATAAGAGCACTGTGAACTTCAAATGCACGTTTTACAGTTTTTTGAGGAGCCTACAATTCCTAGCCATGTGGAAATATTTGTTGTTAGAATCACTCTTTCAAAGAGAGGGCATGTGCTATCAAAAGACGTTTTCCCTAACTTAGAGTCAGTAACCATGAAATGCTCTACTGGATACTTGATGTGAGATTTTGTTGACAACATACAACGGAGGAGAAAGGAAACTACTTATTTATGATCATATTGATGAAATATTGATATGGAATCAACTAAGACTAGCCGATTGACTTGAATTGTAGTTCTGCTTGTCTTTAAGAAAGGGGCATGCTGTGTTCAGACATGGTGACCTTGTTTACATGTAAGAACGTTGATAGATTGAAGCCTTGTTTTGACCTTTACATTATAACAGATGTTGCTGCCATTAGCCCCTGAAAATGCTTTTAATTCGTTGGGTTTTGTCAATCTGATTTACCAATGAGAGATAAAGGGTTAGTGATGATCCATCATTTTGCTATTTTTAGATGCTGTTAAGGAAGAATTAAGAAATCTAACAGTTGCTATGTTGCCTGAAACACCTACACGAAGAAGTAATCCAAATGCCTCACAGTCTTTAATTGCAAGCACATGCTTTACTAATTGGGATGCAGCAACCTTATCAAGGTTTGTCACTTTACATGTTCCATATCAAAAATTGTCACATTTAATAAGCACAGAATTTTATTATAGTTGATAATTAGCAAGGTATGAATACCAATAGCTAGCTTCAGGGGGAACAATTCACAGTATAAAAAATTGTTGTATTTCATTAAGCACTATGCATCACAACAGGAAAGTGACCTTCGCATTTATGCAACCTGAACATATGTACTATTCAAGTGTGCTAAATGACGCGCCTTACGCGCCCACGTGCCTTTCGCACCAACGTGCCTTACGCGTGCACGCGCCAACGTACCTTTAATCGGACGCGCCTCCTATGCGCCTTCAAAAATTTGACACGCCTTTTCAAACTTGATGCGCCTTTTCAGACAAGACGCGTCTTTGAAAATCTGACGCGCCTTTGAAAATCTAACGCCCCTTTAGAAATCTGATGCACCTTTGAAAATCTGACGCGCCTTTTGCAAATTTGACGCGCCTTTTAGAGATTTAATAGCATATCCTTTGCGCCTTTTAGAGGTTTAGTAGCTTATCTTCTGCGCTTTCTTTTGATATAAAGTTTGCACTTTGCCAACCTGTCTTTTAGGACATATCGGTTTCGACATTGAATCTGCTAAAGCATTTTGATAACTACCGCCAGGTACCGAAAAGGGTAGAAGAAGGTGTCTAAAAAGTGTTTTGCGATTTCCGTAGTGTTTTCATTTGAAACTCAGAAATTACAATTATGTTACTCTCCAACTCACAATTCAATGAGGAAGACCAATGTTTTATCAGAATTTAGAGAGAAAAAATTATCCCTTGGCCCACCCATGTCTGCTCTGCATGCCACAAATCGGGTCGGAAGAATTGTTTGGTACTTCATATACCTTTTTCTCCAATAATAGTACTGTAAAATGTTTCTAGTCAATTCAGGATTTTGCAAAGAAAACGATGATACCGTATTTATCCTTTAAATCGGCCCATCGTCTGCATCTTAATGAGAAGAATGGAAACCCACCTGACAACAACTACTGACTATGAACCACAAAGTTAATAACGAATGGCTACAGAGAGAAGGCTATGAAAAGGCGTTAGCTATTAAACCTCTAAAAGGCGCAAAAGATATGCTATTAAATCTCTAAAAGGCGCGTCAAATTAGCAAAAGGCGTGTCATATTTTCAAAGGTGCGTCAAATTTTCAAAGGCGCGTCAGATTTTCATATGGCACGTCAAATTTGCAAAGGGCGCGTCAGATTTTCAAAGGCGCGCCAAGTTAAGGCGCGTGGGCACAAAGGCGAGAAAACATTTCAGAAAGGCGCGTCATTTAGCACACTCGTACTATTCCCAATTTTCCCAGTTCTATTCTTGGATGAATTACACCCTCATGCCAATAAAAAGTCATCTTGGAATAAACTTGGCGTTGAGATTTATATAGGTAAGACCTTGATTCAGACGTCCTACTTTTCACCTGCGGAATCAAACGCATCGATTATGTAAATGTTTTTTCTTTGGTACGAGTGGATTTAAATCGATTTCTTACGTTTCCAAAGAAATAAGATATATTATGGAAAGAGCGCATGTAGTCGAACCACAGCAATACAGTGTTGTGATTCATGGCTTTAACATGCAAAGCATTTTTGCAGTCTGTGCATTGTCCAACGTTTCTTTTTCCTAATGTTTCCTTTGTTGCAAAAAGGGCATGTTATGAAGCCGTTGGTATGAAATTAAGAGCGTGAAGGCTAAGACGTCTTAGTCAACTTCAGATCTCAAGCATTAAGGTTTGCCCTAATTCAGATTTGTCACGTCACACCAAAGGTCTGACGCAAAGCCAGCTGCAAACTCTTGAAGCTTACTGCTTTTGTTTCTTACATTTTGTTGCTTTGAAATATATGGTTTTAAATGCCCCTCGTTTATCAAAAGCGTCTTACTAAATTAGGCACCCCAGGTGCAGAATTGATTATTTTTAGCTGTACATTGGTAAAATTAGTCCATTCTTTGTTTCAAAAGCGCACCCTCTCCCGTTTTAAACAGTCCAGATCTCAATTAGTTAATACTGCAGTTTCATGCGAACTA
The DNA here is from genome assembly GCA_010016065.2 of Carybdea cf. marsupialis auct. non (Linnaeus, 1758). Classification (NCBI taxonomy): domain Eukaryota; kingdom Metazoa; phylum Cnidaria; class Cubozoa; order Carybdeida; family Carybdeidae; genus Carybdea; species Carybdea cf. marsupialis auct. non (Linnaeus, 1758). Next base: position 7,625 of record JAAAKL020005315.1, read on the forward strand.
AGTCAGGCAAAAAGCTGCCGTCAAGACGTACAGTAGGGTAACAGTGTCTTAGTGCGTATAATTCGAAACGGGTACTTAGATGGTAATCCTTACATTTTTTATATTTACCTTTTCTTATATCAATCTTCATTAGAAGCCATATATTGCCAGATGAGGTTGCGCCACAGAGTACGTGTGAATTAGAGGTTGATTGCATAGGCCAGAGTATACTGAATAAAGAAGGAATACGAGGTAAGTAGATAAAGCTAATAGAATGATTCAATAGGAGTTTGAATTGATATGGTCAACAATTTTTCTGGGTTTTTTTTCATTTGTAAAGTCATGAAACAAATTTACACCCACGACTTCTACATGTACTTATTTTACGTATCTATTCGCTGCTAGTGTAGTATTGTAGAGCTATGCAGGTCTTCCATAGGTTTTTGATGACTTTTGTGTTGACGATAAAGCAGTCAGTGCGATTTCAGATCTTCTAGTTAATTTTGAATATCTGCTTATACCCGCTTCGTAAATTTTCTAATCAAGCATTGGGAAAATATTGAATGGCCGTGACTTCAAACGTACTGAAAATTTATGCAGTATTTTTAAACCGCGGGTAAACTTGTGTTCATGTTAAAGAATCATACCGCTATTATTGTAGCAAGCATTGGCTCTAATCCGGGCCTGGATGCCATTTGGGAAGACGAGAAACAACGACGGCGCCAGAGAAACGAATCTTCACAAATCACAATCCAGGAATCCCAAGGTAAATTGATGTTTTTTTCTTTTGCATGGAAACGTCTTTAACCTGGTTGATGAAATTGTTGCGAAGTAGTCTGGGAATTATGATTAATATTTGTCCAGTTCAACGTAAAAAGTTGACCATAAATATTGAACTTAAGTTAATATTTGCTATTAAAATATATGTATAAAATATAGAACAGAACATTAAAGCACTAAAAAGCACTAAACCATGAGCTTATCGCTCTTCATAATAGTTTCTTAAGCGTTCCTTAAACTGGTGTTTTTTAATTTATTTGCTTGTATATTATCATATCTGAAGTTGGCAACAAAGTTTCCAACAAATTGATATGCGTTGGGTGTTGATTTAAAAAGGATGTTAAGGGGGTTTTGATGCCCATCGCGTAGGGCGCACATTTTATATTAACAATGTGAAAGATATATAAATTTGTTTCACTATGAGAGAAATGGCTTTTTGTTCCCTTGTAATGATGTGGTATCGTCTATGTCCTACTGTGCTTGCACACACGTTTATTGTTAAGACGAGCTGCAACTGGTCCCGTCTTGTACAGAGGGAACAAATTTCGTATATACGTAAATACCACGTCCCCACCTCGACACTGACGGACGAAAAACTGCGCATGATGTGAGCTCTTGAAATTGATTCCGCGACGGCTAACATTTCAAGAACCGTAGTGCTTTAAGGCACTTTTATCTATCACGTCTCCCAGGGAAGTATGTCCTGTCGCAATAAACTAAGAATAACGTTTCTTGGTTGTTGTATGTTTGGATTCAATATGAAGTACTTGCACACCCTCTCCATTAAAGAACGGTAATCTCCGTACGGCTCAATGGACTAAGAATGTGTACGGCAGTCAGCAATACTTCAGTCAGTTGCTAATAATTTCCATCCTTTTAATTAGAACACAAATGAACATTTTATGGCAAAAACAAGGACAAGTTACATATAAAGGAAGCTTTTTGCAAATGGCACGCCCTAGTTTGAAAATAGGCCATTTGCACCACCAGTTTCCTCACGTGGAGTCTTTCATTAATGTTATATCGGAGAGTACAATGTGTGATATGTTCCAGCATTTACATTGACAGATATACAGGTCTCAAAGAACATTAGCAGAAGCTGTATCATTCATGTCTAGTTGTCTAGCACTTCTTTCTTCGTCATTGGAGCAAACCGGTCGACCTTCGCTACTGTCTCTATACTGCAGTACTTGAGATGCACGCTAATCATGCCTTGGTCTTCATTAGTGGTCATCCTCACCTGCAACTGTGCATGCTTGTGTATGACAGTTGATACTTTTACCCTTAAAAAAGATACTCAATTGTTAGCACGATGATAAATTCCATTTGCGATAGTCCTTCAGTTCGAAAGGGTCAGGGTTCGAATCTCGGAAGGGGCGTTGGAAACGTCAGGAAGGAAATCTGGTATTAAAGTGCTCTATGCTCCAATCACGTCCCATGTACATGGGCACTGCCTTAACCCATGCAAGGGCGAGTTCACGGCGTTAAAATTGCATTATCATCATTGTAGTCCATTATGATGACTATGATAATGATGATGAGTATCATAACCATGGTCATTATGGTTATATTATCATCTCCTTTATAATTCAAATCAACGTCAAGATAATTGTGAGTATTATGATGAAGATGATAAGGAGGAGGATGATGCGTTGTGTAACTGCGATCACCATTCTTGGTCAATATTACCAGACATAATACCAGATTCGTGTTGATAAAGTGACAGGACATTTATGAATAGTATTTTATGCATTGCAATGTCGCATGGTGTTATGATATGCATAAGCAACACTAATAATTTTATTCCTTTATTTCATTTATTTTTTATCTTTTGTTATATATGTTTAGATCGTCCTCAAGCCGAGATTTTAGAGAAAGAGATAGAACACTTAGACGCTATTGATTCAGCTCTAACGAAAAGAATCCATGAAGGGTAATTTTTATTGTTTGCTTAATTTCTGAACCGTTAGATTCTATGGTACACGAGCCATGAGATATGCATCTGAATTTGTCAATGTTTCATATCCAGTTTCAATCGAAGAGACTGTGTTAGAATATCCGCTTTCACCTTTAAAGTGACAGAAATATCCTCTGACAATGTGACTGTGTTCAAATATCCGCTTTCACCTTTAAAGTGACGTAATTATCCTCTGACACTGTGACTGTGTTAGAATGTCCGCTTTTAAAGTGACAGAATTATCCTCTGACACTCTGACTGTGCTAGAATATCCTCTTTTAAAGTGACAATATTATCCTCAGGCACTCCGACTTCCTTAGAATATCCACTGTTACAGTGACAGAATTATCCTCTGAGACTCTGACTGTGCTAGAATATCCACTTTTAAAGTGACAGAATTATCCTCTGACAATGTGACTGTGTTAAAATATCCACTTTTACAATGACAGAATTATCCTCTGACACTCAGACTGTGTTAGAATACCCACTTTTACAATGACAGAATTATCCTCTGACACTCTGACTGTGTGAGAATATCAACTTTTAAAGTGACAAAATTATCCTTTGATAAAACCCAATTAAAGTAAGCTGTGATTTGAAGTCGATGTTGTTCCAAAGTAAGCAATAGATTAGGGCGACGCCATAAAGGAAACTATCTTGCAATGATTTTCACGTTGTTATGGCTACACCATGTCTATTTGATTGGACGCTTAGATACATCATTGTCTTATTCTCGTAAATTGTGACCATTTGAATGGGTCATTGATACCACCATGTTTCTAAAAGTGGATTTCTGGGTAAATACCGAAAACGCATTTCCTCTTACTTCCATCAGTAAGAAGTATTCGGCCATGGCGCTGATTGGATAAAGAAGAGCGCGCAAAATGTAGACCACGATAGGTTTACTTCAAATATATCACTTAAATGTGCATTTGAAATCTCGAGTAGATGGCCTTATTTTGAAATACTGCAAATGTGAAGATTCACATTTTGTAGAATTGTTGAGTATATACAAAAATATCTATAAGAATAAAATTACTTGTATTCTGTTACCTGGTTTAAATTTCAAAATCTTCTCAAATCGCATATCTCTTAATTAGGATTTTAGCAGCCTCCCTCTTACTCACCTCATTGTCGCCATCAATACTCTAAGAGTAGGACAGAAAACGTCAACTGAGCATAAACCTTTTGTGTAGAATGAAATGTAGAGTAAGAGTCATTTTGTTATTATGATAAATATATTGTTACTATGTTAATCATTTTGTTATAGTGATGTCATTAATGAAGGCACAATTGCTTCTCCTTTTTAGAGAAATGTTGTCCCCATCGCCGAAGACATCTTCACTTGCTGAAACTCCTGATATAGTGAAAGATGATTTGACGAGTGTAGAAAAGCAAATGTCTTTCATAGGTACATTTAGCTGTACTTGCTACCTTTATTTTTTAGGTTTTATCATGTATTCTAGACCACCATGGTCTAGTGGACAAGCTCCTTGCCTTCAGTTCAAGAGGGTCAGGATTCAAATCCCCGAAGGGCTGTTGGGGATGTCAGGGAAGGCATCCGGTCTTAAAGTCCTAGATGCTCCGGTGGCAAGTCCCTTGTACATGGGCCCCGCCCCAGCCCCGGTACAGGGAAGTTCACGGCGTTAAAAACTACATCATCCCACCATCTTTATCTGTTGTTCTGAACTTACAAGTGCCAAGGCAGTGAAATATTAGGTTTGATAATGGTCTCCCAGCCTCTGCTACACAGCGCTTAATCTTTTTTTGCATGGCTTATCGTTATCATTAACTAGGTATGTTGGCTGAGGATCAATTGCCAATCTACTCATGGTCTGCACTTTTGTATTAAAAAAATTTTAAAAAAATAAAGAACAGAAAGGAAATTACTGGAAAATTTTGGTTAAGGTCCTACTCCACTTTTTAACATACCATCCGACCGGCTTTTATCCAAACGATTTTCACGCATGCTCTCAGAAGTCGAGTTGATAATAGCAGACACAAGAGTGAAAATCCCTTATAAGAAGAACAAATATGACAAGACTGAGGGGTGGGGGTGGGGGTCAATCTGATAATTAATGGCCATTAAAATTACATTCACAGAAGCTGCAAAGGACAAGGTCTGATTCATAGTACAAATCCAGTATCGTCAATAAAATGTGCTGAGCTGTATTTTCCTGCCCAAGGATGAAATTATTACTACTTTGAAATTGTCTATTCAACTCCACGATTTAATAGTAAAATACGTACATACATATCAAGAGAAGTATTCTTTGCGACTGTGTTTACGTTTTGTCATTGCTTGGCTAAAAAAATTTCTCATGCGGTTGGCCCTGACCTAGCCTGCACACTTCAACCTTTGTCTCACCGTAGAGATGTTGCATCATTAAGTCCTTTCTACAGGTACTACTTTGGTAATTGTTCTTCTGGGTTGGCTGAACTGGTTTCTCTTCCACTCATCAGGTCAAGGTCGACTCGGTATGCTGAATCTCTGCATGACTTTTCTGTTCGTATCCCTGAAACAAACAGAAATTTCTATGCTAACAGTTTCTTCCCTGGAACCGCCAAGATCTGTAACCCTCATTCTTCAAAGTACTTTCCTCTTACGTATGATCTCGACACTCTTAAATCAAATGTCAATCTCCATCAATCTCCAGTTTTTGGAAATCTTTAATTGTTTTGTCTTTAATTACACCTATTTCTCTGTTTACTTTCTATTTCTAATTTTTACAAAGTAAATCAATAGCTTGAAGTGGCACCCCTGCCTTGCATTGAGTGAAGGATTTTTAAAATAATAGCTAAAAAATGCTGTATTTCGAGGATGATCAAAATTATATCCTCCTTGGAACTGCTAAACAATTTTTTGAGTGGATCTCGTTAATAAAATAGTGGTGTTTTGATGTCTATCACCTTCAATTACCTGAGTTGTTGCGTTTCACGAAACCTTTTGATTTTCATAAGAGGTTTAAAAGGAAACGTAACGTTTCTATTTTACGCCTTGCGTTAATTGACGATCGCGTGAGCCAGAACTCAACTTGGGATACTCATGCACCAAGAGGATGCACCTAAAGTTTTCGAAGGGGTACACCGAGAATGTAGATCTGTGGGGGGAAATGCCACACGTCGTTTTTGTATAAAGAGAGAGACAGCGGCGAAGAAATTGTGACAAAGATAAATGTTGTCTGACGAACTCCAGATTTGCCCCCTGTATAGGGACGCCCGTTTGGGGGTAACGCCCTATTTGGTGTACGTATTGGTTACTTCATCAGTGAGATCGAGGAATGGTAATAAAAGGTTGAGAATCACTACTATAAGTCGAAAGGGCAAACTGAACTCGCAAACTATGGTTGTTGCTGATTCCTAAACCTAAACTACTAAACCGATAGGGTGCGCTATTGGCCGTGATATTCTTTGTTTTAGACCTTTACCGTGTTAGATCGTGTAAGGGTTTGGCTCCATAATTTTTAGTAACGTTAAGTAAAGTTTTTTTTCATACAAAAGCTTTACAGAGCCGCAACGATTACTCTGGAGTAAGTCAACCTGGAAAGGCATTTCTCCAAAACAACAAGTGCTAATGACTGTTTCTTGTTCTTGCACAGGTAGTGAAGATTCATTTACAAGAGACTCTTGTTTAGCAGATATCTTAGCTGGTATTGCGGACTACAGTGACGATGAATCCGTGAGCGACGGTGATGCTGACGGGGGTAAGCATTTAAAGTCGGAAGAGGAGATTCTGAATGTCATATGTTTGTTCTTTAAGTTTACATTGTGTTTCCGCTGCCCATAATAATAGAATCGTTGTCTTAAAAGAGCTTAAAATTGATTATTAATATACTACGCCATCAGACAAGCATGACATATTTTGGGTTGCTCACGTTATGTTTCATCAAATCGAAACCTCATCGCTCCTCCTCTCCAGACTTTGTGGCTTGCCTCAATTTGACTAGAGGTTCCTTTTCTGATAAAACTGCAATCAACCCGACAACAATTATTTTATTTCCGAACTTTCTTTACTTTGCCTGGGTACCTTCCGAGATCCCAATGTTTGTTGTTTTTGCAAGGCCCTTGACAATAGATAGAATTGAAGCCCGATTACTAGTTTGAGAAAAGGCACATAGTTCACAACTTGAAAACTGTTTCACCCTCGATCCTCCTTTTCGATTATAAACCAGTCTCGCTTTCGAACGTTTTTAGAACGAAAGTATCGCAAAGTATCGTACTAAGTCATACTTTCTCCGTGCTTACTTCAACCACATACAAGTCTTTTTATGACAAGAACTTTGCAGGAACCGCTTCCGTACGAAGTTTTCAGTGAAGAAAGTGCTCTTTTTCTCCATTGAAAATTGTTCGTTCCTACGACTCACAGCTACTCAATCTGTATGCTTTCTGAACTCTATCGGAGAGATAAGGATCAAGTGACAAGTTTAGTTTAGAGCTAATGTGAGCGTTGGGCGAGTACAGGTGCGTAACGACTGAAAGGTGATATGTATGGGACGAGATGTACCTGGTGTTAATCATGGAAGCACGAGAAATTGAGCTCAGACCATGGTCGTCGGGGAGAGTGTGTTACCGTCAAACAGAGAAATCTGAGGTGTCATTTGTTATAGAAGTCACTAGAGTACTTGTCAAAATTTAGTGAAGAATACAAAGTTATCAGATGGAAATGGCTACTCAGTCTAAAAGAAAAGGTTAATTATTTCAGTATTTCCTCACGCCGGTAATTGTATAAAGCAACATGGGTTGCAAGAATTTTGAAGTCAAACCTTGTCTTCTTTGTCGGAGTCGTAGATGGGCCATGAAACTCAAGTGTACTGTGAACTATTCAGCAAAGTGATATTACAATTTGTCCAATATTTTAGGCCTGCAAATATTTTCTCCTATTTGAGTAATGAACTTGTTCTTTCAGTAAGTTGCCGATTCCATTTTAAAGACCTTCTTTATATATTTTTGAAAAGTGTGTATCATCGTTTTTAAGCCATAGGGAGTCAGTAAACCCACCTTATTTATATTTACGTGAGCTTGACATCGTCAATCCCTCAATGAAATTGTTTACGGTTACTACTGTTAAAGAAATTTTGTGACTGTTTACCGTATGCTTTTAAATGAGTTGCAATATATCACGGCTCCTATTGGAGACGAAACATGTTTTTCTTTGGGATAATGTTGGGAGGGGCGATAGTACGTGATTTCTAACAAGCGGGGTAGCTTAAAAAGGGTTAGGGAACCTAACATTATTGCAAAAACATTTCTTAACATTGCGTTAAATTTAATTGCAGTGCCGGAGGGTACTTGGGGACAGGATCTCAAGGAATTACCCGAAGAGGAAGACGACCAAGAAAGCATAATTATGTCACAACAGGTGTTTGATGATATTGACGTGCAGCCAATAGATGCAAAGGAGTAAGAGTTTAGATGTTTTTTATGTTTTATTTGTTTATTTCTAATTGGTTATTTATTGAGATATTGGTTGCACAATCTGGTCAAAGCAAATCAATATGGCAGTGGCTCCTGCGGCACCAGGAGGCTGAGGGATGTTAAGTTTGAAAATCCCGAGATTAGGAGTTGAAGAACAGACACCCAATAGGAAAGAATTTTATTGTTATTGATCATCTTTCTGTCAGGAGCGACTGAAACAGTATTTATGTGGAACTTTTGAATCTCCGCACTAATGGCGTTCAAAAACTCGGAGGTCATTTGTAGCTGAGTTCTTAACAAGGATGTCAGCCGTTTTATGTGTATGGTGCTGAATTTACGGAGGCGCTGACCAGAGGTATTTGAAAAAATATTTGAGGAGTGTAAAAATTCTGTCCTAGAGATCTACAGTTTATTTGAGACAATATTCAAGTCATAGCTGGTGCAGGAAGACACAAGGCATCAATTCAATCTTAATTATTCACTTTCATCAGTAAGGAATCTGTAGCTCATTGCGCTCAATTTATTCTCATGTTCTACAGATTCAATACTTAGTTGATCCAACCTACCTCTAGTCAAACATGACAAACACTGAATTTGTAAACTATACATTGACGCCCTAGACCACGATTTCATTATGTTTGCAGAGTGCTTGGGGTTTGACCCGAAAAAGGGCCTTACCCTAGTTAAAAGAACTATCGTCTTTGCGCATTCGGATACATAAGTGCACTAGATGGTAGACTGGATACTATACCATTAACTCAACCCATTATCTTACCAACCGGGGAATGTGCGAACATATGATCGAGAAGCTTCCTTTGAAATTCAACTGGTACGAGTTCGAAAAAAAGCCTTAGAAAGATTTGATAACTAGTCTTCGCCAAAGTTACGTGGCCCACACAGTCCATGCAGGGGAAGCCGGGGTACAGAAATTGTAGAAGTAATTCAGTTGCATTTTACTTGTGTTTTGATGTCCCAACCTCGTCGCACTTTAATCTCGCTGAATCTGCTTTATTAATACGTGGAAGGTGCAGATGACTGTGTATTGTATTATATTATATTATTATTTGTATTATAACTGTTTTATTCAGCCAGTTCCACTGTATTCCCTGAGTAGGTTTCTCAGGTAATCGAACAGTTTAACTCTCGTATGTCAATAGGTAAGGGAGAATCTATCCGTCGTCGCACAAACTACATCGTCTTCACACAGCTGTTCTTCAAAAAGCCTGTCTTAATGACTTTTGTTCCTTCATTACTTCTCTTTTCCACTAATTGGACATATAATATATAAAAAGCAACAAGGTTAGCGACTTAAGCTCTTGATTAAATGTAAAAGCAACTCGAACTTTGGTCCGAAACCTAAATCGCTTGTTATAAGGTAAGTTTTGAATTAGATTTTTAATGGCCTGGATAGCAGCCCTCACATGTCTCAAAAAACATGCTGAACTGGGAGTCGATGTACACCAGTGGAGGATTAAAAGCCAATATAGTAACGGCGTGTTATCACGGTAGGTAGCTTAGCTTAGTTTTGTGGAGCGCCCGCCAAGAAGATGTTGGTAACAGGTTCCAGTCCTGGTTGTACAATAATTTCCCTTTTTACTTTGAAACGATAATAATATGTATTTCTAATGATAAAATTGTTTTGTCGTGACTGCAGGGACAATCAAGACTGTGATGTTGAATTCAACGAGAGTTGGTCTTGTTCACTACTTGGTTCAATACCGCAGTTGGATGGTGCATGCGACTTGGAATGCTCAAGTGAGGTTCGAAGGGATAGATCATTTGATACGGGTAGAGCTTTGGATCATTTACTGAGCAATAAGGTCTTGGAGTATGGTGATATTGATAGTCACGATATAGAATTGTTGCCGAAAATGAGTCGGAAAGAGCGGAAAGGAAGAGTTCGTTGTGCCAGAGGACGTGTACAAATGAAACCTGATGTTATAGGAACGAAGTTTGACGATTTTCCTGCTAAAAGAAAGTTCTTCTTTCGATCGTGTCTGCCAGATCCTCTGTCTAGACCGAAACAACTATGGTACCAAGCGGTTAATCACGAAAGCAAGATTCCGCAGTTAGACGGAAGCCCAGACGATGAAGAGTCGGAGAGCAATTTAACAAAGAAACGAATAGCTATGATAAGAAAGCGGCGTTCTTCTAAACGGACAGCACTCCATTTTAAGAAGCATGAAATGAGGGAGGACGATCAACTGACTTCAGATACCTGTAGAAGGGAGTATGGCACCCCCATAAAGAGGGATAATCTGAGGGAGGAGACACTGGGGACCGATTTGAAACCCTACTGTGGTAATATAGTTGCATCGACATTAAACCAAACTTTGCCTTCGATGAGTGAACGTAACCCCCCTTACATCGATTATCTTCCGCAAAGTATTGATCCTTGTGAAACACCATTGATGAAATCGTCGTTTTATTCATGCAATACTGGACTTATACTTAATAATGACATTGACAACGTTTTGCAGGATAGTGACAGTTTATCAAAACTGGCTTTTCTTTCTCCGGAAAGAATAGAAGATGATATATATCCGTCAGTAAGTTTGGCATCCCCGTCGGATGAGGATTACATCGCCCAATCGTCACTGACCCAGGTACGGTCTCCAACAAGCAAGACGGGAAAATATGACATGCATCAAATGGAAGTAGAGACTCCCAAAGATGATGTAGAAAGTGGATTTCAAGGGTGTCATAAAGCGCGCCAGACTGTAACTCGTTCTTTCACCCTTGCCTCTTCAACTGCTTATCGATACACAAAAGTTGCACCAAAAAGATCTCGTGTGAGAAATAGCGCTTTCGATTACGGTTTAGGAGAAACAAAGCACAGGGCCGCTTTCTATGGGAATGCATCAGATGCACTAGAAAATGCTGTGTAAGTAGCCGTATACAATCATTGCTACGGCCTCCACCTCCATTTAAACAACCCTAGAAGCACTGGGGGAGGCTTGTAGCCCCGCCGCTCTATGTATTTCCTGATATCTCACTAACGACTTGGCCAATCATTCTGAAACTTTCAAACGTTTCGTCAACTTTATTCAGGACTACTTATTTTTAAAAAGTTTTGTAATAATGACACAATAAATACTCCTTGTGAAGAGGCACCCGCAAGCAACACAAAATGTCTATGTATAAAAACACGTAGAATATGTCTATTTTACGGCCACAATTAACATACGTTGCATGGAAGACTGCGCTCATGTGTTCTTGAGATTGATATAGCCACAGGCCTGTTAGCCACCGTGATCAAATTCAAGAAGTTAAAGACCTTTTCTGGTGGGTAATAGCGGGAATATTTGTTATAGACAAAGGCTTAACCTTTATGTTAATATAGCCGAGAAAGCAGGATATAACCACATTTTTATTAAAGCTTACTCTTTGAAATCCACCTAGTCAAGCGGGCACCCACAACAATCCGTAGGCCCCTTGAACACTTGAAACAATCCCCTTGAAAACATTTAACAAACCTCCTCTGTTTTTTTCCAAAATGGCCGCGTTTCAGAATTGAACTTGACCACAGTCATCACTCTAGCTTCCAATATTCCTATCCTGCTTCGCATATTTGTCTTATTTACTTTCAAACCTTTTTCAACTGTGAAAAAACACTCAGGACCTTGGGTATTCTACTTGCAGCATCTTTATTGCATCTACCATCTTTACTAATCATACTACCCAGGAAAGTGAAGCTATCCACTTGATCTACCTTCTCTACATGATACAAAACTCATTTTAAATCCCCCCCCTCT
>JAAAKL020005316.1:0-19510 GCA_010016065.2 Carybdea cf. marsupialis auct. non (Linnaeus, 1758)
GGAATAAGTGCAGTCTGAGGATTATTGAAAATTGATATATTTTAATGCAGAACGGTAAATTCTTTGTTTATAGAGTACTTTACGCAAAAACCTTCTACCTTTTAACTTTCTACCATGAGAAAATTTCTTAGTTTGCAGTGGAATAAGTGCAGTCTGAGGATTATTGAAAATTGATATATTTTAATGCAGAACGGTAAATTCTTTGTTTATAGAGTATTTTACGCAAAAACCTTCTACCTTTTAACTTTCTACCATGAGAAAATTTCTTAGTTTGCAGTGGAAATTGAAGAACAAAAAACAACGACTTCGTTATTTTGACTGATTACTCGAGTACACTAACACCTGTCTACTGATGGTATTTAAAGTAAACCATTTTAGTAATAAGTGATATTATTAAAGGTATACCAAAATTCATAACCATTGGACGTACGTTTTCGATGTTAAATAGAGGGTAGGGCTGGTCTGAAAGACTAACAGAATATTGTGAAATACTGCAGTTGTAGTAAGAGCTGATTGTTATAAATTGGATCTTTCTCTGAAAGTGATAATTGATGAAGTGATCATAGATTTTTTCACTAAAGAATAAGTCGATTTTCCCCGCTATGATTACGCATTAGACTACATTTGCCCGGCATTTGATTTCGTTAGATATACAACTGTTATGACTCTCAATTTTGGGGAAGGCTCCACTGTTAGATTGGGTACCTCTTTATCCCTCTTTAACTTTAGCAGGCCTGATCAGTTTCAAACGTCTGAATTATAAGTCTATATGCATTGTCAGACATAGGTATTTTTCAACGTTATTGTGTAGTTTAACCTTGTGTATCCTACTACCTTGTTGTATTGTTCTAATTTATTTTATTGTTCTAATTAATTTTATTGTTCTTCGTTGTTGTATTGTTTTACATTATATTGTTCTACTTTATTGTACTGTTTCACGTCTTACTGTTCCACTTTATTGTATTGTTTCACATCTTACTGTTCCACTTTATTGTATTGTTTCACATCTTACTGTTCTACTTTATTGTATTGTTTCTATTCTGTTACTCTATTGTTCTACTTTGTCTAGCTGTACCTTTTGTTGTTCTATCTGATTATATTGTTTTCCCTTGTGTTGTTCTACCTGATTGTATTGTTTTACATTATATTGTTGTACTTTATTGTACTGTTTCACATCTTACTGTTCTACTTTATCGTATTCTATTCTGTTACTCTATTGTTCTACTTTGTCTAGCTGTACCTTTTGTTGTTCTACCTGATTGTATTGTTTTCCCTTGTGTTGTTCTACCTGATTGTGTTGTTTTACATTATATTGTTATACTTTATTGTACTGTTTCACATCTTACTGTTCTACTTTATTATATTGTTTCACATCTTACTGTTCTACTTTATCGTATTCTGTTCTGTTACTCTATTGTTCTACTTTGTCTAGCTATACCTTTTGTTGTTCTATCTGATTGTATTGTTTTCCCTTGTGTTGTTCTACCTGATTGTGTTGTTTTACATTGTATTGTTCTATCTTGTACTGTTTTACCTTGTTTTGTTGTTCTTCGTGGATGTTGGGCGAACTCCTATTAATCAGTATATTAACTAGTATGCTAGCGATGGACTTCTGGAACAAGTTCTCATTAGATATTGCAGACATGAGAATTGTTGAAGATTTTATAACAGAGCGTGACAAACAAATCGAAGGAGGCTATTGAAAATGTTCTTTTTTCTAAATGCCACAGTTCTTCATATTGCCATCCTGTCATATTGGTAAGATATTGCAGAAACGAAAGAATGTATGAAAGAACCTGTGTGGATCAAGCGTATTTCTGCTCCTATTTTTTTACGCTTGTAATCAAATAAGTCACATGAAGGAGCATAGAATGAATGTGCAGTAAGGCGAAGGATATTATATAGAAAGTGTTAAACTTGACGCTTAAGAAGCCTAATAAGTCTCTGCCCTTTGATGGTTATGTCGCGATTTGTCACATCTTTCTTATTCTCCTACCCCGTGGATGATGTCATCACTAGATGAAACCGTCAAAAATCGGAAAAAACCCCTATATTTAAGACTACTAAAGCTATCCTTATGTATTTAAAAGTTCAGTGACTTCCCCAAACTTTAGAGCTGCCTGGGTGATAATTTTGCATTGTATTCCTCCTGTTTTTTATTGGTTTTAAGAAACAAGTTTTAAACCGGGTGGGAAGGAGTTTTTGGTGTAGTGACCATAATTTAGATACCTAAGGCGTTCAAAATGATTCCAGATAAATTACAAGCCCATACCTGTAACGACGTAGTTGCTGAATATGTCTTTTAATTTGAAATCACTGAGTATTTTAAGACTGGCGAGCCACCCTGCCCCCTTCCCCTCACCAATAGTCCTAAGATCCAGGCCCAAGTAAATAGCAACAGATTAGTTCGATTGAGTCCTATGCCTTGTGCTTGTGCGCTTATCACGTACTATTAACAACTTGCTTTACGTGCCCATTTCACACTCGTATCATATTTTTATAGGAGTCCCTCCTCGATGAACAGGAGTCCAAGGAAAAGGCTATTTTGTCAAGGTTTAGTCAAAGCAGCGTTGATTTGTCGAGTGTCGATTCAGACTTAATTGTTCCACGTCGAAAGCGACGTTTGGGGAGTGTCCCGACGATCTTAATCGACCCAAGCGACGATTCTGACTGTCCTGGAAAGAACACTCCCCCTAAAATGGGCCACTTGCCGTGGTCGAAACTCAGTACCTTAGAGGAGGAATTCGAACCGCCGTACGTTCCGAGAAATCCTTGGCGAAGTCCCCGCTCTAGCATTTCATGGGATAGGCGGCCCTCGCTTCAGCGTCAGAAGGAGGTTGACATTCCGGTGCATAATGGTGAGCACCCACAGGCCCGAAAAGTGTTATCAATGTCTTCTAGTTTGGAACTGGAGGATCGAGTCTTCTTCGCTCGTTTTGGTAGCCCACAATCAAGTTTAGACAGGGAAGACAGGAGGAGCAAACTAGAATCAAGTAAAAAGAGCTTTTCAACGGAGCAAAGTTTAGATGTAGTAGACGAAGCTCAGAGAGAGGAGGATGCCATTCTTGCAGCGAGTTGTCTTTTGAAGGTTCCAGTCATGGAGGATTCTCCACTTGTTAGTGCTGCGGAGCCAAGTATTGTGAAGGCGCGGGTCGTCATGGAGGAGTCTCAGCTTCCGCTTTTTGACGAGACAAGAGAGGAGAATTGTAAGAAAAAAGGACAAGGGACTGGATCTAGTTCCCCTAGATCGAGTCTAAACACGAAGGACAGTCATTCTAGTGGTAGAATAGAAAATAAAATTAACCACCTGCGAACATTATTAAAACTGGATACACCTGCCAACGATGCGACTCTAAAGAAACCGGATATTATTGGCCCAAATGAAGATAAGAGCCCCGTTGTTGATGCAGAACAGGTTTCTGCATCGCAATATAATGAGGTAGCAAAGCCGCATTTTAGTTTGCGTAGGACGCTGTCGAAACAGAGTACTATCAGAGAGACTAACAACAGAACTTCTTTACCTGATATAGTCGGTAATGGTGAGCTGGAAGACACAGAGGTCTTCATCCACAACGCTGCCACTGACTCACAATGTGTCAAAGTGCTGTCATTCACTGATACAACTGAGCCCCCAGGGGATACTAAATGTTGTCTTGACTCCTCGTCGAAGACTTTAGAATGCAAAGAAGATACAATTGGCGTAAGCGAACGGGTTGACAATTCACCGGGACCCCAAACTGGAAGTGGTGAAGAGCGAAAGCAAAGTACCGAGAACGGCAGTTTTGATGATAAGGCTGCTGAAAATTTTCCTGATGTTCATGACGAAGCATGCAAAGCATCATTTGTTGATACTGACTTGACCCCCGATAAGTCGTCAGTTGATTTATTAGAAAAACTTAACAGTTCGCGAAGTAGGCTTAGAAATAGCATGACAATGAAAAGGCGAGGATCACTTGAAACAAGAAGGGGCTTATCACCTTTTATCTCATTACCTAACATTTTGGATTTACCTGCAGCTTCACATGTTTTAAAAGATTTACACGAAAATATTAGCAATAACGAAAGGGAGCAGGAATCGTGGGGTCCCCGAGGATACCGAAGTTGTACTGCCCAAGGTAGTGAAAATAGTCGCGATACCAAACTACGAGCAGAGGGTTTTTGTAACAGTGCTTTTGTCCTCAGAAACTATTCACATCCAAATCTTGAGGAGATCGAGCGTTTTCATAAAACGGAGAATAGCGGTAGTAAGGATTCTGATCAAACATGCACTCAAGACCAGTTTTCAGATACAGTTACTAGCTTTCAGGGAGAAGCAACCAGCGAAGTAACACAGAGTCATGCCGTCAGTAAACCATTGCCCCGTGTTATGTCTGTACCAGTGGTCGTTGTTTCGTTCGACGAAAGTTTCGATGGCAATAACAATGAAAGCTTAGAAATGCAGGATACATTGAACCTAATAGATGAAGATTCAATAGCCCAGCGAAGGAAAGAGTTGAAGGAAGACAGAAAACGTACCATTTCACAGGAAGTTCTGACGCGCGAGCGAACAGCGCATGAAGCATTGGCATACGTGGACCCCGAGATTTGTGCACTTGAACGAAACGGTATGATTGATAATAAGTTATTTGGCAAGTCGGACACTCCGATTTCCATAGTTGACAGGACTAAGGCTAGAATGTTGCCTAAAGGGTATAGTATTGACAGTAGTGGATTTGAGGACGAGTCGGAATTAGGTAGGATTTCACCGGATAAGTCCGAAAAGGGTCATTCTCCCGATGCGAGGAAAGGAACTTGTCATTTATGTGAAGATGCGAAAGGAGCATGCTCATCGCACATGACTGGAGCACCAGATTTAGTGCTTGGTGACGATCTTCTATACAAACGAGATAGTAAGGACCTTGACCATGACAATTCTACAACATTATGCCAGTACTGCTTGCACGATGGCTCGGATGATTTAGCGGATTTAAATGTGCTATGTTTAGATCATGATCATTTCGATTTCCTCGCGCAACAGTTGTCGTCGTTAAAAAGAGACATGCAAAAGCAAGAAGAGAGAATCAAGAAGTATATTGACGAACAGTTGCAATGGGTAAGTGGCCTTGGGCTCCTTCTTAAGCATTTACATTATGTTTAAATTGCAAAGTAGTAGCCAGTCAATTCTGTTGGGGGAGGGTGGCTCAAATAGTTTTGGAGGTTTTATTTTGTGTTTAGTGCACATTTTATTCAACATTTGTATGGAGGGGGTTGTGCATTGAGTAGGAGGTGTTTGCCCTATGTCCTCGAAATTGGCTACCCCATTTTAAAATGGGGTTATTTCGGTAGAATTAGTTCGTCGACTTTTAACAGGGTTTGACATTTATGTTGAATGGAGAAGTAAAATGTGGTAGTATCAAGCGGTAAGAACTGGCCTTTGAGTACTTAGGGGTGATTCACAGTGCATTATCATGGCAGCGACGACCTGGAGTATGGGGGTTTGAGGGGTCACTGAATTTACCTTAAACAACACGTGTTACCTTGAGACGAAGTGGAGGGGGAGGGGAGATGCAAATGTATGTTATCTTTCCTTAATGATACTGACGTCTCATGACTACGCGAAGGGAGCCTAGCAGAAGAGTTTGCAACCTAAAACTACAGAAAATGAAATCAATGGTAAAAAGTGTGCCTCTAACGGGGAGAATATCAAGTTTTCGTCTTGATTATGTTAAAAAGAAACGTTAGATGTTAAAACGTATTCTCCATTTCTGGGCATCTGTTGTCGGAGACCTCTTTTATATCAATGAAGCATCTGCGCAGTAAATATACGACGCTCGGCCCTTACTATCCGGTATCTTCTACATCTCGATTGACTGATTCAAGGACATGAAGCCTACAAGTCTATGCTCCCTGCTGGGACACAGTTGTTGCTAAGGTCTGCGCAGTCATGTCGTAAAATTAATTTGCAGTTAATTAGCAGTAGTAATAAAGTAAACGCGCATTTTAACAGGCCAATCAAATGCCTCTTGCTCAAGGCGGCGCTAGAAACGCTCATTTTAAACCTTCGTATTAGACTTGCTGGAGTCATTTGCTTGCAGAGTAAAACCTATTCAGAGCACATTGTACTCATTGTAGAAATTTCAAATGATTTAACTTTTCTGTTTCGCAACTGATTTCGACAGTTACCAGCAACTGTGCGACAGAACTATCATGTTTAATTTTTTCGTTGAAATAGAAAACGTTGGGCACATTTTTGTGATTGGATAATCAGCTTTCGAACATGCCCATGAAGGAAAATAAAATATGCCACGTTTCGCCAGACCACAATGACACCGTATAATGCCGGTCGTGTAAGCTGTAGGGCTGCGGTTTGTGTAGTACCCACTCCCGCCTGTTTCGGGATCAATCCTTTCTAGACAATGCAGATAAGTAGACGACGTGTTGTTTCTTCAAAGGCTTCAACTCAAAATTTTGGTGATTTCGGCTTTGATCTACCCAGACACTTGTCACTACGCTATCTGAAATCAATAAAACCTGATCGATCATATTCCGGTATTGCGAAGTGTATGCATCGGTTCTATGGCTGTTAATAGACAATGGCGATTTCGGAGCAAAACTAGTTTTTATGGGTTTGTGTACAGGGTATATCCTAAATCGCTATAACGGGTGCTTTTCATCTATTATTCGTTCGATTATTCGATCTAACTATTACTGTAAAAAAGGTCACTAACTTTCTTTTTGTGCTTGAATTCTGAATCTATGACGTCATCAGTTTAAACCGTTAGACCGAACTGGGCACAAGCAGCAAGCACATAACTATTTTTCGTTAGTAAAAGTGTTGATGATACGAACGTTGATGATCAGGTGATGCCAACAATCAGAAGATACTGAACTTTAGGGTCAAGTAAATTCGAAATCTATTTTTTAGGAGACAGTCTTCGTCATTCTTAACTCCTACAAGTTTTCAATGTCGTACTACAACCCAGGTAACTGGACAAAGTAGCCAACTACTGTAGCTTTTTGCCACTTAATAGGTGCCGTATTTGCTACTTCTTTGCAGAATCGTGTCCGTTACTACAATCCTTACTTGAATGTTTCCCTCTTTTAAACAAACCTCCCTTTCAGATAAACGTCCCATTCAAATAGCCTCCCTTTTCGTAAGCCTCACGAAATGACTTAAAATGACTTAAAATGGCTTGAAATGACTTGAAATGCAGAAAGTCATTTATCTGATATAGCTTGCTTCGAACTCTTAAGATTTTATTATTTCTCTAGTCTCTGCTTAAAGTTGTCAGTTTTACTCTCTTGAATTTTTCGTGTGTCTTCTTCGTATTGAACTTAAACTGAAATTAAAACTGATGGAGTATTCAAAGTCGTGCAAAAGTCAAAGTCGTCGAGTTACAGTTCACATTGTATGACATCTGAAGATGATAGTATTGCTGAGAATGTTTGTCGTGCTGAATCTTCTATCGATGTGGATACGTATTATTAAATTTGTTTCTTCGCGTCAACCGGACCTGGACCGTCGGTAGACAAACGCGTAAGAATGAGTGGTAGCGTACGTCATCCATTTAATTTACCATTATGCAAGGAACCGCTGGTTAGAGGAGCCGTTGCTACGCTTGATTCTGATCTTTCTGCCTGCCTTTCGTTAGCGTTCGAGCATGGTAAGTCTTCTCCATTTCTTGACGTTGACGGTCAGTTCTTATGTTGGCGTTCCCTATGCGACCTGCCGGGCTGTCTTGTTATGTCTAAGCCAATCCAACATTAACCTCTTGCCATTGGTTAGAACCACGGTTACCCAAGCCAGCGTACATAACGTTGTTGCGTATGACATATTGTAGTTTTTTCATTTTCTTATGAAGTAAAAAGCAGTAGCATGTTTTAATTTTATGCCCTTGATTCGCAGTCATACATCAGAGTCAATAATGTGAGATACTTGCAGAATTTTCTGGGATTTTCATGTTCTTGTACTTGTAGTTATATGAAAGTAGCCCTGATAAGATACAGGAATGTTACATTTGTGCACACATTTCGATGTTCACAAAATGAATGGTACTACAAGCCAAGTTGCACATTTAGTATTACTGCCTGAAACAGTACAGAATAGTTGCTGTTAAGCTTGATGCATTTCTGAGGCATATTGCAGGTGGTACAGTGCGCCTAGGTGCTTACCCTTTAAGACACGGGAAAAGTTACAACGTACGAGAATTTTCCATCTCTTCGAGTTTTCCTACCTGTCAGTCACCTCAGCGCTTTGCCATCTGGATTTTCTACCGATTACAGGTATCTATTGGTAGTAGTTGTATCGCTGTCTAAATGAAGTGTAAGCCTTCTAGTTACGGTCATGGATTATCGGCACTGTTGAACGTTGTGTATTCCACAATTGGCCGTAACTTATCGGTCGGTGTATCTTTGCGCGGTTTCTAAATGTTTGTCGAATTTTGAACCCATCCAGAGCTCTGAAAAAATATCTGCGCGCTCAGGTTCTATGAAACGTCGCAGCAACCCGCCACATGCATACTCATGCACTCAGTCGAGCACTTGCTTCTTGGTTTACATTTCCACAGTTCCTTTAGTCTTCGTATCGATCAGTATGTCGGCCCGCCCTTCCATCAGTTGGTCTGTCTTCTAACCCATCGTTTTGTGAATCAACCTCTCTATCCATTGATTAGTCTTCCTTTCCATTATGTAATAGTTCTGCATTTCCATATGTTCCCTGGCTTGGCTTGCCCTGAGCTGTAAGTCCTGCTTTTGATCAAGTCAACATTCTGCTATCTATCTGCCTCTCAATCAGCTTCCCCCTACCAGAGTTAATGCCCCTTTTGTTTGTCTTCCATGTAAATATTTCGGACAAGACATAGGAACAGGGAAGCCTTTTTGCTTGTGCTGATTTTAGCTTTGTAGTGCTGCATTTATAACTTCAAACCGTTTATGCCCACCCCTGTTTTCGTCTCGCATGCTGATTCCCATTCCAGCCTTCATCCTCTGCGTGTTTATTTGTTTTCTTTTTGAAAGTGTCTGCCCAACTATATTTTTCCCGTCCCTATCCCGGCTATTGGAAGTATCGGTGTATTTCTATACCTGCAAGTTGTGCCTTGAGGGACATTTTTTTGAGCTGTTTTTGTTTAGTTGTAGCGCAAGGTACAGTATCAGTAGATCTGATATTTTACTTGATGAAGGGAGAAGGGTTGCAATTGTCGTTCGTTTTCTTAGAATTGTACATTTTTCTTCCTCTTTGTGCTGGTTATAGAAATCAGAAGCAACGATCCTGCGCCAGGAAGTCGTTAACCTGAGGAGTCAATTAAGGGTATGTACAATTTTTTTCTTGTAATATGTGTATGCTATTTGTAAGCGATGACATAGTTGACCAACTGCAGTGTTTGAGATTCTGACATTCACCTTACTCTGATTTCAACATATTCTGAAAACAAGGACAGTATAGGTGATGAATATTTAATACATTTTTGCTTTGGGGTTAATACGGCATTTTATGATGACTTAACACGTTTAACAGTGGCAAATCTTATACGAGTAATCAATATTTCATTTGTCTAGCTCTCCCCGCGCAGATTTCCCCGCTCATGAATTTGTTGCTGCAAATGAGCATCTACTGAGCATCTTAGGACCTGTGACATGCTGTAAAAGGTGCTGTGCCCAACAGATCATCCGTCGCGGTCTTAAACTCCGACGTCGGTTAACCGTATAGCTAGCTTTACGTAACTAGGAGGTAGTGGACCTTTGGAATGGCAGAGTTGTATGTATAAGGGGGAGGTTTGGGGCTGAGAACGGAGAACCAAAAGTATACGGAACAAAACTTGTCTCTAGCTGGCTAAAAGGGGGTAGAAGTGGAAGAAGGTACCAGATTAGTACTAGGGCTTAACTCTTCATTCATCTGCCCGCCCCCACCCCTTTAGTTGGGTGCCTGCTTGAACTACTTCTTATTGGTTAATTTTAAGATATACCAGATGGCTTTTCAGACCAGATATGCCCTTCAGTTAGATGGTATGTATGCTATCTTTGACAAATCTTTGGCCTGTGTGTTACAAATAGACTACGCTAGTAGAAGTGGCACGTGTGTATCCGATACACTTCAAACACCGGGTAACTGCTTTTTTCAAGGGTTTGCAATGTATCCTATGCTCCATATTTTCTCTTTTAAAACGGGATATGGTGAATGCCTCTTATCACATTTATTGTTATGGTGATCTTAGAGAGAACAGTAATCAAATAGCGAGACCGGCAAATCATTTGGATATATTATATGAGGAATGTGCTCTCTTGTGTCATACAAACGTACGCTAATGGAGCATATTTGGTGCTAGATAGGTTGAAGCTATTTGGTGTCAAAAGCGGTCTGGTGGCAATAAGCTGATATAGGGTTTCAATTTTGATTTTGGCCATCTTTTCCAGTGAAGATATAAAGAAAAGCAACATTTTCACTCCGCCCACTTTGACGAGCAGCTGTCTAAGATTAAATATTTCACATCATTAGAAAGATCGTTTGCTTGTTGTTTGAAGGCGGGGAACGAGGACCTTTTATATTAATCTGTATTTCAAGGAAAGTGAATAAATGGCCCGTTATCACTTGCTGTTCATTCGCACAGAATCAAGAAATGTATATCCAATTTTTATGATTGGAAGTGGGAGTGAATCATGAATATAGGTCTCAGAGCGTTAAATTTACTTTTAATTAGATGGAAATTGTCGGTTATAGATACAGAAAATCAATATGGCGAGAGCAGTTGCGCAGAGTCAAGTTTGGAATGGCAAGTTCAAGGGACAATGAAAACCCAGAATTCTTGTCAGTTGTTGTATTTTGGGCTATCTCGTAAGCGGAGACCCAGCTATGTTACCGGTCTCGTATTTTTCTTTTATCTCATGGTGAGACACAGTCATGGAGCAAACGTACTGAACGTTAGCTTGCATCGTTTTATTTGTTGAGAAAAATGCAGTAACAAATGCTACTGAAGGCAGGGCTTTTTGATTTTGTTTCCTGTGCTTGTAATTGGAGAAGAACGATCCAGGATTCCATCTTTTCGTTGGCGTGTACATGCTTGCAACTACTCAGATTAAAGTTTGTGGAACATGGTGTACCTACTTTGATGGATGAAGCTAGTAGGAAAGAAGCGCGTCAATTGGTTCAGCAAGACAGAAGCATGGGATCGAGTCTTGTCGAGTTTTGGATTTTCCACTTTCTAAAATTATTATCTGCAGTAATAAGACAAGGTGATATTTCATTGATGTGTTCTCCCTCAGTTCTGACTCGTTTGTAGATAACGAGACAAAAGCCTTTTCTCTAAAGCCATAACGTACAAATGAGTTAGTCAAGGACACTTTTTACTGTGGTTAAGAAAGCCCCCAATATCCACACACTCACTTTGTAAAACCCCAGGAAACTTCTTACAAATGCATGTATGGAGAAGCCCATTTTCACACCCTTGCCGTCTAAAGACTCCGGAGGGAAACAATCGCGCGGAAACAAGGTTTTAAGTGTAATAGAGATATCACGAATTCAAAGAAATACAGTAGTAACAACACCAAGCGATTGATTGGTGGGGATTGAATGTTCATGATTGATTGTGTTCGTCGCAGTTGTTTATTTACATCTCACACATTAGTATGGCGGCAACAAGAACAGCTACGGTTCCAAAAGAATTTTCCTCCATCTCTGGAGATGCCCCTGTTTGATTCCTAGTATTCCTGATATAAGTCCTCCATCTTTGGAGATGCCCCTGTTTGAGTACCAGGGAACGCCTTCCCGATCGACTTTTCATAGTACCAAGGGTATCATCTTCGCATTTCATCTATTTATCGAGTCTGTGGTGTAGGATCTGCCCCTACATAAGGTCACGTCCTGCATTTGAATTATCATAATCCACCCAGAAGGAAAACAGTGATCATCATAACACATGCAATCAGTGAACTTGACAGTAGTGGTTATCATTAAAGCATTATTTCCATGTGTCCGACGTCTGTCATCCGAATACGAAAGCGTTGTTGACCTAAAAATTATGCCCCAGAAAATAATCTTCCTACAAACATGACTGCAGACATTTGTGTCCATTGTGTTACTACAGTAGCACTGGCAGATGCTAACTTTGCTGTTTAACGTATTGCAACATTGGAATAATTACAAGTCTGATAAATACACATATAGAGTCATTGCCAAATAATTGTGCTAAGTTAGTAACTTTCGTATTCTTACCATATACATTATAGAGCCGTTAACTCAAATATAACCACTACAGTGATAACAAGGACCATTGACACCACAATATGACAAGACGCTAACTTTGTGTAGCCCTTCCTTTAAACCCTAGTAAAGCCCCTGAAATGTCATACTCTACAGTTTCTATGTGTCTAGACATCTGAAGTATTTTTACAAGACTGCACAATATTTCACAGATGAAAAAATCAATCTACTTTTCATTCATTAGATATAAGTTTGATAGAACAAATGGGAGATGGGAATGGGGTTCTCTTTTTACCACAACTAATGACTCAACTAATAGCAATGGTCTATACAAAAGGTGAGTATACGGGGTAACTCATTCACTCTCCAGTGTATAAAATGTGCTTCAGCAGTACAAAACACATGAAAGTTATATAACAAACCAAAAAGGAGCAATGATCAGCTGAAGTTACTCATCTCACTCTTTGGTGGCAGCACTGGACCTACTGACTAAAATTTCTTGTGGTATGTGGCTCACAACGTCATCGGACTAACATAAATAGGGTTGTTCTAATCGTCCAGTAAATAATAAAGTAAGAAGATATCTTTAACCAGTTAAATTCAACGACTCTCTGCCACATTCAATAGTCTGTGATCCAGAACCGTTGGATTACCTTCGGTGGAGTGATATAGGCCTGTCTGTATTTCCATGACGTGGGGTCTACCGTACCGTCGCTTAAAACTATGAACAACTGAGGGTCATGACAATCGTCAGTATCAAATTAAATCAACAACAAAGTACATCACCATTCCTTTATATACCTCTGATAGCCCCCAAAGTAGACACCATTTTTATGATGCCAAGCAGTAGTCTATGCCACACTCGAATAGATTTTTCATCACTATACACCCTCTGCTCCTCTGTGCGAAGATCATTCGTCGCAGCTAATTCAGAGTTCATGTACGGTTGTGAGTACAATTCAGAGCGAGGCAAACGCAATATAAATACATATCCGAGGTCCGAAAATTTCGCTCACTGAGCGAATTATTGTTTTCGTATGCGTGTTCGGACAACGGATTCGTACACATGGAAACAGAATTATGATAATGACCATGAAAGAAAAATGACGGACGTCGGATACAGACGTCGGATGCGGAGATCGGACGTCGTATACATGGAAACAGCGCTTAATAATTCGGTGAATATAACACAGGCAATTTACATGTAGAAAAAACAATAAGGAAACGATTTGGATTAGGAAATTGTTCTTCTTGTTTGCGTTATTTAGATATGCATTGGGTTCATTGCCCAAGAGAGATCAGACCTTCTCTTAGATAAAACAGCAGCGGCAAGGGGGTGAAATAACATGTTAGATAGCCTGCGAGTTTTTTGATTGGGACATTGATTTCTATCATAAACGAAGGCCATTTTTCCGCATTCGTCAACGCACCCTTTTGTCATCGTTCTGAGTATTATGGATGTAAAATAATCTTTAAACGGGACAATTATAGGTAACACAATAAATAGCAGAGCAGACGGGAGTATGGAACTCATTGTCGTCCGTAGTCGTGCTTAAAGGAGAGATATGAAACATTTAAGGGTAGATCTTGCAATTTTGACTCGAGAGGCGGTAGATTTCTATTTAAAAACCAAAACGGTTGACTTTACGGTTTTGACTGCTCTGTGTCTGCATTTAAAAATGAGGCCGAGTGTGATTTATTTCTAACAAAACTCAACAAATTACACCAGGCGTTAAATTTCACCTTTGCAAAGGAAATAAACAACTCCTTGCCATCCCCTGACGTTTGGTGGAGAAGGTGGACACTGATTGGTCAAAAGAACACCAATCTGGCAGTCAGAGTTCTGATCGGCTATTTTGAAACACAGTTGGGTATAAGCTTCATTGATTCCCTTTTCAATTTATATTCTGACGGTTTTGTACTCTAAGAGGTGTCAGAAAAAGTAGGCTTTTAAGTACTAAAATGAGTTCGTTATTTCGTGCAGTTTTATCTTCCTTAGTTTTGTTCCCCAGTTCAACGGGGAATAAGGGGAGTTATTGTCTTGGTGAAGTTTCGAGAGTAAAATTATTTCTTTTTTATCTTGAAGGTGAAGACGGATGAGAATAGTCGTCTTAAGCTCGTCCTTAAACAGAGCAGCAGTGGATCATGATGACAGAGCCTAACGAAATCGTACTACGTGAAACAAAGCAGAATTGAGACCTATGTTCCTGACAAAGGCCGTTGAGAAATGAAATGTTGATAAAACCAAAAGTTTGTCTGAGTTTCAATTGAGTGACTGCCAGTGCTGGGTTATTATTTACGTGCAGAGTTATACGTAAAGATTATACGTTAAAAGAGGAGATGCTATCTTGATAGTTTATCACGAAAATAGAACAAGTATCGAAAAGTAGAAATTGTTGCTTATCGAGAGGAAAACAGGGACCGAATCTAGACACTGTTTCTTGAAGTCCTTCGTTCCTCAATCCAGATGGGGTTTAATCTCGCTCTTTGATAGGTGTATAAATTGGCATATTTTGTGCTTTGGATGTGGTATTCAGTCCGGATATCCCTTTGTTGCACCTTAAGACCACAGAGGTGATGTTGGAGCCATAAGGTTGTAGTTATAAGGACAAGGACTAGAGATTAAGGGAATTTAGACTCTTTCGTGTGCATATTTGAACAAAATCTTTCGATATGATTCTGTCGGAATCTGTCAGTTTATTGAAGTCTGTTTTATCAGATGAAAAAGATGCCCGCCCGCATATGAAATCATTACAAAAGCTCTTATTTGTTCAGTTACTGTCATGTTTCTAGTAGCGGTAGGCATCACTTCGATTCCTGATCAATTAACAATTCCCGCCCCAAGCAGTGTCGACACTTATCCTATAAAAATTGGCACTCAGTCTTGAATCGAGTGTTGCTCCGCATTTAGAGTCGAATCATGTCGTGCTTCACCTGGACTAATCAATTTGCCTATGCAGTGCCAACGTGACCATGGCCGGGCGGAACGATACTAAACCATACCCATTAGTCTTGTTACGAAAAAAGAAGTCGTCAAATAGCATCCCATTACGTTATTCTCCAGACTATTTAAGTCGCATTGCAAAAACTCCATCAATTTGCATCAGCTTTTCGCTCGATTCAAGATACTTTTTGAGGTCTATGAAGTAGAGCCGGTTTTTATCCCATACCTTGTGATATCCTAGTAAGGGACACAATCGAGAATGGTAAGCCCAACTTATCTTGTACTTCAAAGTTGTATAGGAATCTTAACAATTTGGATGTTAGTTAACGTTAGTCCTTAGGTAGAGTAGATTAACGTAGATATTATGCAATTACCAGCGTGATGTCTTATGAATTCAAAACGATGTTTGTGGGTCAGAGACGTACAAATAGATATTCAGCGTTTCTTAGGCATCCAAAGGGTTCCATTTCTTGAGAAGCAAGGTTTATATATTTGGAAATTTATTTGGAAATATTGTCAACAGTAAATTGTAACTTATATTACAATATTGTACTTGTTGTACCCAAGCGATAATACCATTGTACAGTTATATAACAAATGATTCTGAATGTTAGGTGCATTTGACAAATCGTGCCCACTACGGAAGAAAAAGTGGGCGTCAAAATCAATTATTTAAACGAGGCAGTCTTACACTCTCGTACGTTGGAAAATGGCTTTGCTATAGATTTTTATACGTGTGTAGATATATCTGTAACTACTAAATATTCCCTAGACTGATCATATTGACTTGGATGTAGTAGTGTGTGAATAGTGAGCGTCCCAAGTGTAAGCATATGTTGTCATATCTTTTGATGTCGATGTAGAATAAATGACGTAAGGGTAGTTAAATCATTGTAATATCAAGTTTTCTTGTTAAAGTTTTGTGCAACAGGAGAAAGAGAAGCGACATTTGATATTCGTTGGCCGATAGTATCTGGTTTAGAATTCTCTATTTCAGAAGGGTTAGGATAACTTATTGTTTTCTTAAACATCTTCCGAAGTGAGGCCATTTATTTTATTTGGTTATATGTTACGATTTAGTGTCCCCAGAATTGAATCCGTTCAAAGCAAATTATCTTTGCCTGTGGCTTTTACTTATTGCTCATTGTCATGTCAACATATTTCTTTCTCTCGGATAATTTGTCTTCTTTATTTCTGGAGCAGTCTCAAGCTACCTTTGACCAAACCCGCCCACCACGGTCTTTCTTAGGGGAACACTGCTTCTTTTGTAGCGTTTTTTTCAGTGATCGTATGCAACTAGTACGTCTTCTTATTCTTAAGTAAAGAGAGCAATTGTTTGTTGTCTCTATATTTAAGAAGTGTTCAGTAATTTCATGATCTCAAATCGGGCCTTGTAAATCAACTAATATACACTGGATATATCGGAGAAATTTAGACTAGAGTAGGTATCCGCCGTAATGCTGAGACTTATTGTTGGAAAAAGTTTCGTTAGTTTCCGTAATAGTAGAGCGTGTTTCTGAGTAAGAACGTATTCTCCAGCAAAATACGCGTATTGTCCAGAAAGTTCTCCAGGAATCTTGCATACTAAAGTGTCTATCAACCCCAATGGGATACTACAATTTCTATTCCTCTTCACTCCCAAAGCACCCTTTTTGGAGTACTTGACCAACTCTTAAGTTGCCCCAAGCACCGGTTTCCTTATGTTACCGATCCAATTCCTTCACCATATCCAATGTTAGCATACCCTTGGGGCTTGGCCCTCTTTGACTTCAGTTATTCGCTCTAACTTCATACCTCGGAATACTGTGTAGATGCTTACGGTGGTACATTATTATGTACGTCAAAGTTGCAATTTGAGCTGCTCACGGTTAGAACATGGGAATGGATAATTTCGATTGAATTTTACCCTTGTAAGTGGATGTAGCCATTGAAGGCGTATGCTGGAAACGTTAATCATATGTGAGTAGAATTGGATCGCGAGAGCATGTTGATAATGATTTTAATGGTATATCGGTTGCGTATGGTAGTAATTACATCTGTTCAATTCTTTATTGATCACTCAGAACTTGCAAAAACATTCTCAGGGGCTTTTAGCCAAACATGTCGTAGCCACCGCATTACCTCGTCCTTTCTGGTCGAAAAACTTTCCGGTTTTGGCACGTGTTAACGAGATGCCAAAACCGAAGTGTTTGTCATGCAATGGTACTTGTAAAGTTCCCATGTATCCAAACTCCATATGAAGATGGTTATACCAGAGACAGGCAGGGCTGTTGTTGTATATCATCTGTGTGGATGGCATGTTTTGATAATGCATCGTGTGTAGAGAGAATTTTAGGAATTTATTTGTGCAATTTTGTTATTTGGTTTTGTGCAGGAGGTTGTTTTTTGCTAAGGGGATTACTGGTCATAAGCTTAGGTACACGAACAGAGTTAAGGACTACACACTCATGATTAAATAAATGCATATCATTGCATTGGATGCTACTAGCGAGTTGTAAAACTTTCTTCCAACTCTTGACGTGGCCGCCATTGTTGACCTTCGATTTCTTCGAATCACAAATTTTCTATTTACAAGGTGTTGCTGGCAGCACATGTGTGACCGGTTTAGAATTGCATAAATGGAAAGTATATGTTTATTCGTCTATCAGGCCCGTAGCCAAGGGGGAGGGGGGATTTAGTTACTATTATTAATGGTAATTATTAACTGCCCTGGTAATCGCACGTTAATCCCCGTTGTGCGTGGTTGGCTACGGCGATGCCTTGCGTGTCAGTTTAAAGGGTTTAAACTGTATCATATGCTCATACGCTTAGTCGATACGGAAAGAGAGCAAAAGAGCCCCAACGAGAGATATGTACAGGTGTCGTTTATGCAGGAGATTCGTTGGGCCCTTGATGCCGAATAGCAAGCCCATTAAGGCTTTTATAAGGCAGCAGATTTCCAATCGGTGTAGTAACGTCCACCAGGATGCATTGTTCGTGTACTTAAGCGTCATATGGTTTGTGACGTCATCCTCGAATTGTTTTCTGAATTTAGTATTATTTTCCATCCATTCCAAGAACTAGTTGTATGCAACAGAACATTATTTGGGATTAGGCGGTGGGATATCGCAGGCATATTTTTGTATCATTTTGTACAGTCAATGTTGCATAAGATGAGGATATTTGTTAAAATTTGTGCCTTGTATTTTTATCCGTAAACAATCTTTGTCTCTTTCGTTTCGTGAAATTTACCCCACAATTGATGAAGTTCTTAGGCAAAGAATATCATGCTAAAATGCTAAAATGACTTTTTGACAACAAGTAAACGTTCTAAGCTAACTAGTGTGTCTGGGATTTATTAGGTTTAACGGGCAGGCGGGGTTCCATAGGAACGTAATCATGCAGTTTCGGAATTGTTTAATAGGAGAATCGTAATAACTATACCAAATTGGGAGTCATTAGGGTATGCGTTTTCCTCTTCATTTTTAAGTAATACATAAGGCATACTTGAAATGAATATGCAAGTTTTGAAAGTCAAAAAGTTTGGGGTGACATGAAACAGCGACGTTATAGTTCTGTCATACCACCGAATTCCGATTAATATGGATTGATATACCAGAAAAAAGGTAGGTAAATTGTAGAATATCGCCCCCCTCCCTCTCCGAATCTTAGTATATTGAAAGGATCGATAGTCCCGTCCCCTATGCCGACACAAATGGTTAAGTGCCCCTTCGTAGTGGTTCCGCCCTTTTCAATATGTAAGTAATGCTCAGTGGTCTACATCTAGACCTTTCCATGTCGAGACACAGTTCCTCTCTTATCTCAGATTCTTTTACACATTTGCGTAGTTTCGTCTTATAGACGTGACTGAATTAGGGTAAACGTAGGGGATTGGGTCATAGGTGATTAAGCTTTTGGCTGTCCCGTCAAGACAAGCATACGCCGAAACTGCCCACAGCAGCAAAGCATTCTCTGAAATAGAGGAGTAAAATCACGTTGAAGCGGAGATATGATAGATAAATTGACCTAGCAGTGTTTTACACTGGGCCATTTCTCCAACGTGTGTTGATTTTGAAATGTGATATTAGTTTTGAGGATGACTATTGAGGCCAGATGTGATAATCAGAAAATTGCCTTACGTATGTGTTGTCAGATGTCAAATTTCAAAGTTGCTTTGGAAAGACCCCATGTGTACCCTACAAAGTGATGTTTCTAACCTTCGCTATTGGTGGCAGAACCCCTTGTCGTGATAGATGAAAAAGGGTCGAATCCTTCAAGACGAAAAGAGAGTACTTTCTTAACGTGGTCTGCACTTTACAATCGAACAGCAAACTAACTAATAGCACAGTTCCGCACAACGCTTTGTGACGTCACAAAACAGTGACATAGCGCTTGACCGGGCAAACTTTGCATCG